>BQNB010161964.1:0-14617 GCA_026074375.1 Tanacetum coccineum | reverse complement strand
TATTTAGTTGTTAATGATTACATTTGAGCTCGTTTATTGTAGTCCTATCTTCTTAACCAAAAGTCTATACAAATTGGTGTATAAATTGGTTAACTTGGACTAAATATTTGAGATTAAATGGTTATTGGTTGTATTCGAGGACAAAGTGACAAAGTGACAATGAGACGAGACCGGGATCAATAATTATAAAGAATCATGGAACTTAATTTTTCTAAAAAGGCTAGATTTCGTATTAATTTTTTAAGTGGCTACGGAGTTGATTGGGTATCACTTATTTGAGATTGAAATTTGATTTCACGAAGGCGTGCACTTATTTTATCTTGAAGTCGGGATTTAGTCATTCATAGTTGGTTGGATGCATGACTTTCAATGATAACTTGCTCGGGCTTAATATTTTGGATGAAGACTTGGGTTATCTAGTTACCAGTAGTCGAGATGGTTGGTTGAAGACCTGAATAACTATCACTTAAAGGAGATATGTTGTAGTTCTCAGTGTCACACGTAGAAGACCTTGTGGATAATCGCAAAGGGTGATGAATGTCTTATACTTTGCTTGGTAAGTATTGAGTTTCTCTACATTATTCTTCCAACATTAGTGCAAGCTTAAGTCATAAAAATGGGGAATTCTACTTCAGTTTCGAGTTTGGTATATCGAGTTTACTCCATCAGTGGTAAACATACGGTAGGCTGTTGATCTTGTTTAATGTAGTTCTAGTTTCTTAACCAAAGGTTTATACAAATTGGTGTATAAATTGGTTAACTTGAACTAAATATTTCAGATTAATAGGTTATCACTTTGGTTCATCGGGTTTACTCCATCAGTGGTCACTTCAAATAGCCTACAAAACGGTTGGTAAAAAGATAGTCAGAGAGAGTTCATGAGTAGAGATTTGATCAAATTGATTCTCGTGGGATAGATTTGAGCTAATTTATTATTTACACAAGTATTCAAGTATATGTGCGTACAAGTTTTTGTTGATTTCGAGGTATCAAAACCATCAAGGGGGAAGGAGGATATACACATGAGAGTCTTTGCCTTTCCTTTCTTGAAAGCTTGAATAAGTCATCTTTCTTGAAAATCTTTTATGTTAGGTCATGCCGGGAAGACAAATGTCATAACCGCAGAGAAAATCAGTGCTTTAACTTGTAGCTTTTGGGTGCATTTCTTCAACCACATGGAGGAAGAGATATCTTGTGAATTTTAGTATGCATTATTTGAATTTTCCAGGAGAAAGAGTTGTGAGAAGAATTATTCAAGCATGAGAAGATACGTTGTTGATCCAGTTATCTCCAAACGGTTAATCACTAAGCTTATTCTTAAAGAAGCAGTAATATTTGATGTGGTATCCTACTAATTCCGTTGTGCACTTAATTATTTTAAGCTTGTAAGAAGGCTTTGAAACTGCTCGAGAGAGGATTGCTAGTTTGGGGGGAAGCTTTAAAAGCTTCTAAATCAATAATATGCGGCATGAATTTAGGGGAAGCTAATTCAGAAGCTTCTCCTTAACCAGAAGTGTATGGGTTACTTGGTTCGTGCCTATTACAATATTTCTCCTACAAGGTACTACAAAGATGATCCATGTTGGAGTGCAGACTTAAAGTCAATGACCACAGAAGACATCATCAGCATTGGAAGCTTCGTGGAAGTTCTTGTTCTTAATTGTTATGTACTTGCTAGGAAAATATTGTAAGTAATTCCGTATATCGTCTCATGGGAGAAGATTGTTAGGATTTTATTTTATGTGACGATATTTACAGAATTACCATAGTTTATAATAGCACCACGCGCAGGGACTAGAATAGACATTCTTGTATACTTAGTGTTAGGTCTTGATTTTAGGATCGAATAAGCTATCTAGTGTATGTTTAGGTGTTTGTATGTGTTTGTTATATAGAGAGAAAGTAGTTAGAGAGAAGGAGGAGGAGAGGATAGAGTAAAGAGAGAAAGTAAAATGCGAGAAATGAGAATTAGATTAAGAGAAGCTTACCTCATCAATGAGGTGGAGGGTATTTATACCCTTTACAAGATGAGCTCTTTGCTTATGGCTTTTACATAGCCTTGTCTCGTGACTACATTTTAGTCACGAGACCATTACCTAACTATTACACACATAATATTTCACTAATTATTACAAGACCTTTATCTCAATAAGATCGTCACTTTTCTATTCCTAACAATCTCCCCCTAAGGGACGATCATTGAGATCTCATTTTGATTACATTAATGATCAACACTTTCTATTCCTAACAATCTCCCCCTAAGGGATGATCATTGAAATCTCTCTTTGTGACTTGATCTTTGACCTTTAATGCTTGTTGTCTTTAGTCTTGTTTTGTAATAGTGGTCTCGTTTCAATCATGCTCTTGTGATCTTGATCTTTATCTTTGATTTTCTTTTTGAAGCACGTGGAATTCGTGATTATGTCAACGACCACCTGAAATGTTTCTTCCTTTTGTGGCACAGTGGTTTCCAATCTGATATTAGTAGAGTTGATTTTGACACTCTCATCAAATGGAACCCACTTTTCATCACGAGCAGGAACTTGTTGTGTTTCTTGAGGATTCCTGATTCTGCTTAAGAATTAAACAATACAGCTTTATATACACAACAATATATTTTACTGATTTTAGTTTGGTTATCCTTGACTCGTCATTATGATTGATCTATGATTTAGGTTTCATGCAAAACAAGACAGAATTATTACACTAGAATAGTCAACTAGTCAATAGTCAAAGTTCACTAAAAAAAGTCAACAAGACAGATCCAAGAGAACTTAGGACACACATTCAATCAGAGAGAAGATAATACATAATACAAGTACATATATGGCAAGATATGAGATATGACAAATTATACAAGAAATACACAAATTTTAAAAATTTTGGGCAGAGTTTCTTTTCGTAAATATGTCATATTTCGCTTGGAATATGTACCTGTACATGTTTCGCTTCAAACATGTTTCGCTCAGAACAAGGTAATACATGTTTCACTTAAACAAAGTCAAACATATTTCGCTTAGATGAACCTTACATGTTTCGCTTAGAACTGACTTACATGTTACGCTCTGGATGAGGTAAACATGTTTGCTTAAATAGTTGAATACATGTTTGTCGATCAGAAAACATGTTTGACTTTTTCAAAGCAACATGTTTTGGATTAATTTAACTCGACTGTTCGCTTCATTCAAAGCTACATAACTCTGGTTTTACCAATTACAACCCTGTAATCACTTCTAACAAACATCATAAATACAAACATAACATCACAGAAGCAATTATCACTAAGTTTCAACAACATTTTTTGGCTTGACAACTAAAATTCGAGCACACAAAGGAAAGAAACACATGGAAATTATCATAAGACCATTTTAGGAGGCTAAAAACATATGATAACGTACTCAAAGCCTATCACAAACACTCATAGCACATCAAACAAGCAACAACTTATACTATATTCAAACAAGCCACTAATATTCAAGTTTCCAACTAAACTAGATCAAAGTGAAGTATAGCCCGAGTTATAATAGCAGTAATAGTGGTTATATGATGCTTCTAAACGCAAACCAACAACTATTCAAACATCCATACATGATTCGCTTCATTCATCTCAATAAAAATTACTATATTTCACACATACATTAAGTTTATCCAAAACTATTTCACATACGTCTTAGACGCACCTTAATGAGTAAAACCCCTCAATCAATTTAACAAAAATCTCAACTTTTAAATTATGAACCCTAATCAAATAATTGATTTTTGAAAGATAAAAGGATATATAAGCTAGCTATTTTTACCAACGTGATGTTAAGGAGGGTTTTAAAACATATTGGAGTGTACCTTTGAACTTGAAAAACGAGTTAGAATTATGAGAATGATTCGAGCGAAATGTGACTTGAGAGAAATGTGTGTTTGGGTTTGTGAATATGAATGTATGTGAAGAGCGAAATGTGTAGACACATTATAACCGGCCAAGTTTTGTAAAATGGCAAAAATGGTCCTTGTCATTCTAGTATTTTTCTATTTTCCTTTTAAACTTAGTTATAGGTTTAAACATCTTAAAGAAATGACTTGATTAGCCCCTATAGTTGTAAACTTAGATCTTAAGACTTCTAAAGATTAAATCCAATAACATTTTAAGACCAATTGAGTTACAAATACATTAACTCCCCTTTAATTGATAATCCATTATTGATAAACCTTTTTTCCATTTTTATTCCAGTGAATTGTGTGTGAAAAACGACATTTTAAAAAGATCCTTTTTTGAAAGAATTTGACTTATTTTCCCATCAAATAATGTCACGTTTTCTTTTCAAAGAGATTTAGACATGGGTGATAGAAGATTCTCTGAAATTCTATTTAGATTGAGTAAACTGTTATGTTTAATTATTTAAAAAAACAACACCAAATAAAAACAAGATTTCTCTCGTTTTGCATAAATCTGACACGTAACTTATTTGATTAGGAAGCACAGTTGTGTTGCAAAGTAACAACAAGGCCTTTGCTGGTCATAAAAGTAGACTATGACCGAGAAATTTAATCCAGTTGAAGAGACCCAAGTTGTCCTTTTTGGCGAAAAACTTGCCTTTAAGATGGAGCGGCCGGGTTGCTATCAGAAAAATAATAGTAGACATATGGAAATGTTTTCTATTCGAACTTTTTTTACTGCTTTGTGCCATTGTTTAATGACTTTCTAAAGCTGTAAATATTTTATGATACTAGAAAGTATGTCATGGAATATCATATTTTTATATTTTTCTATTTTTTTTTGTATTTTTAATTTTAATTTTATTTTTATGGTTTTATATTTTTCTATGAGTAAACTGCAAAATACATCCTTGTGGTTTCAACTTTCTCACATAATACATCCGTGTCAGAAACTATTGGCAGTATACATCATTCGTTAGGCAAACGTTTGCCACAATACATCCCTGAGGACGAACGATGCAAATATTTTTCCGTTATATTCTCACGAGGGGATGTTTGTGTAAAAATATCCAACGGGAATGCTATTTGAAAAATTTTTTTTTTTATTTTTTTTGTTTTATTATTTTTTTATTTTTTAATTATTGTTTTATTATTATCGGCTGTTTTTTATTTTTGTATATTATTAATAAATATTTTTTGTTTTTTTTATCTGTTTAGTATGTTTTTTTCGTTTCTGTCCATTTTTCTCCGACGCTATTATACGTTTTTGTACGTTTTCATACGCTTTCATCCGCTTTTATCAGTTTAAATATGTTTTGGTAAATTTTTATACGTTTTTTTTCTGATTTGTCCATTTTTGTACGTTTTTATCCGTATTGATTATCAGTTTTTATCCGTTTTTTTTTGTATAAAAACGTATTAAAATGTACGAAAACGGGGAAAAAACGTAAAAAACATTGTATACAAACGTATTAAAATGTACGTTTTTTCATTTTTGTACGTTTTACATTTTTGTACATTGTTTTTTCGTTTTTGTACGTTTTCGTACGTTTTAATACGTTTTAATACGTTTTTATACTTTTTGATACGTTTTGTTTTTCTACGGACGAGAACGTAAAAAAAGGGATAAAATCAATAAGGATGAAAGTGTACAAAAGCGGACAAATCATATGAAAACGTATAATAACGTCGGAGAACAACGGACAAAAACGAAAAACTGATAAAAAAGCGGATGAAAGCGTATGAAAACGTATAATCACGTCGGAGAAAAACGGACAAAAACGAAAAAAACGTACCAAACAGATAAAAAATATTTATTAATAATATATAAAAATAAAATATTGGCCGATAATAATCATAATAATAATTTAAAAAATTTTAAAAATAAAAAAATAAAATTAAAAAAAATTAAGAAAACAAAAAAATTTAAAAAATTAAAAAAAAAATATTTGCAACATACATCCCTGTGGTTTTTTTTTACACAATACATCCCTCGTGAGAAGATAACAGAAAAATATTTGCATCGTTCGTCCTCAGGGATGTATTGTGGCAAACGTTTGCCTAACGAAGGATGTATACTGCCAATAGTTTCTGACAGGGATGTATTATGTGAGAAAGTTGAAACCACAGGGATGTATTTTGCAGTTTACTCATTAATTTAATTTCAAACTCACATACAAACGAAACGGCCCCTAATATAAGAATTACTTGTACTCATACAAGGAAGTATGAAATTTTTGGGTATTATATAATATGTGGGTATTATATAATGTTGACATTGTTGGTGCAATATTTGTTAAGTCTCCTTTATGTATTAAAGATGAAAAATAAATGTTCGAGACACATAAAATCACAAACGATAACCAAAAATTGAGCCGAACCTGATTAGGTTCTGACGCGCCAGGTTCTGATCAAAATCGGCTTTCCTCTTACCCGAAAAATGTGGATCTTTCATTACAGCTATGTATACGATAATTGAGCTATAGGTAACCTCGTAACGAGGTTTGGAGTTAGAGAGATCTTAAAAACATGTCCTCCCGTTATTTGAAAAACGCCAACTCAAACTCTTTACTAAATGCCTCTAGCCAAGGCCAAAACACTTTTCTCAAACCTATGACATTCATACTTTTAATATACCATCAAACAAAAATATTTACATGACCATAACCCGTGCATACGTCCTCTCTAATCATGTAACAAGTTTACTCCCTTATTGGTCAAACTAAGTCAAATGTCACTTTTCGTAAATGCATAATTTCCCTTTATGAGAAGTGCTTTACTTGTGATTTAAAACACTTAATTGCTTGCATCAAGGTGATTAGTGATTATGTTTATTAGTGTTTAATCATGGATTATGGTATTTGATTATTTGAGTTTGGGATATTGGAAGTTGAATAATCATTTGTACACTTTTACTACTCAACAAACAAATACTTTTTACGAACTCCCACAATAAACATGTGTGTCCCCTACATTCTTTACACAATCCTATGTATTCCACATCCGATTACATATTTCATCAAACATTCCCTAATCATTATAATGTCCCAAAAATTCTAGACATTATACCACTTACACATTCCACACATTAAACATTCATTTTCTTCTTCACTTAGATATTAATCAATTTCTATTCTCATCATTCTTTCACAACACACTTTCTCTCAAGCTTTCAACTCACACTTCTTACACACTTGCTTCTCTTATACTTAACCCTCTCACAACCCTCAACAACAACATTCAAACAATCATTGTTTAATAAAGCTTGGCCCCCTCTTCCCAACATAAGATCTTAGGGTGCGTTTGGTTCACATAATATTTTTGTTGGAATTGGAATGTGTTTGAGGAATTGGAATGTTAAGGAATTGGAATATTAAGGAATTGGAATGTTAAAGAATTGAAATGTTAATGAATTGGAATCTGAAGAAATTGGAATTTGTGAAAACTATCGCGTGTTTGGTTGGAAAAAAAATGAAAAGAAAAAACAAATTATATAATTATATTAATAATAATAAATATAATTTTTAAAAAATAAATAAATAATAATAATATAATTTTTAAAAAATAATATAATTTTTAAATAAATAAATAGATAATAATAAATAAATAAATAAATAAATAAATAAATAATAATATATTTTTAAATATATAATTAAATATAATTTTTAAATAAATAAATAAATATAATTTTTAATTAAATAAATAAATAAATAATTTTCACAATCCTGGCGAGGTACCAGCTCTGAAACTTTAAGACGTTCAAACTCGTTGAGTTCTTCTTGCATAGCTTCAATCCAGCAGGATTTAGTCAATTCATCTTTATAACTCTTTGGTTCGACTGAAGAAAGGAAAGCATCGAAATAACAGAACGGAGGCTTCATCTTGTAGTTGTTGTCGAGTGGAAACCAGTCTAGAAGGATCGCCAATAACATTGTCAATCAGGTGATCTTTGGTCCCAACTGTAGATTAGTGTATCGGGTGTTGATTTATTGAATGCATATTATTTGGAATAACAATTTGAGTAGAGGATTCTTCAGAACTAGGTTCCGGAATTAGAAATTTAACAAAGGAATCATTATCCATATGTGCAACTTCAATGTCATGGTCCGCTTCTTCAACACCAAGAGGAATGACAGGAGATGGTGTTTCTGAAATTGTTTGTGAAGTACTTGTTGATGGTGCATCTTGATCATTTGTAGTAGATGAAGGTGTACCGGTTGAAACAGCAGGTTCTGGAGCAATGACTGCAGTAACTTGAAGATCAACACTTGGTGAAGGATTCAGGTACTCATCAAACATAGGTTGAAATAGAATTTCCCAATCGTTCTTTGTTGGTGGAACATACAGAGTTGAAGAAGGAATATTTGGCACGAGTCCTGAACTGATTGTTCCAGGAGTCAAAAGTTTAGGCCCGGGTCCTAAACTGAAGTGTTCAGAAGCCATTACCGTCAACTTATCAAAATCAACATGTGATGTTTCAATAATCATTCGGGTCCTTTTGTTGTAGATTCGGAATGCTTTCTTCGCGGGAGCATAACCAATAAAAATTACAATATCAGCCTTCGGTTTCAACTTACCAAGATCTTCACCGTCATTAGTGGGATAGCAAAGAACTCCAAAGACATGAAGATACGATAAGTCAGGTTTTTGATCATGGAGAAGTTCATACGGTGTTCTGTTGTGACATTTTCGGATTAATGATTGGTTTTGTGTGTAGCAAGCTGTCGCAACTGCCTCCGCCCAAAGAAATAACGGAGCCTTTGAAAAGATCAACATGGTTCAAGCAGCTTCCACTAAAGTACGGTTCCGTCTTTTGACAACACTATTCTATTGTGGAGTGCGAGCCACTGATGTTAGATGTGAGATTCTGAATTCTTCATAGTAAGCCCTCAAAGTCTGATTGACGAATTCAGTGCCATTATCAGTCCTGGCGTTACGGACGGTTGCATTCAGACAAACTTGGATCATTTTTAGGAATTTAATTACGAACTCTGGAACTTCATCCTTCGAACGTAGAAATTTCACCCATGTAAACTGAGAAAAATCATCAACGATAACCAGTATATATTTTCTCCCGTTGATACTTTGAACCCTCATTGGCCCGCAAAGATCCATATGCAGCAGATAGAGTTTTTCTTGAATGGAGTCTTCAGCTTTAGGTTTGTGGGAATGTTTCTTGCTTTTACCAATAGCACAGGCAGAGCACAAGTGATCTTTCAGATACTTTAGGTTTGGAAGACCTCGGACAAGACCTTGTTTGGCAAATAATAATTCAAAATGAGATGAGATACATCGCGATGCCATAACCGAACGACTTTGGTCTTGAGGCACTTGTGACAGGAGACATATAGGAGAAAATAACAACAAAATTTCAAGAGACAACATGTATAGATTTGAACCCCTTGATCCCTTAAGTAGATCCACACCTTCCAGGTCACGAATGAAGCAGGTGTGCTTGCGAAAAGCAACTTCAAGATCCAAATCACAAAACTGTCCCACAGAGAATAAGTTGTGTCCTAATCCTTCTACATAATAAACCCTGGAAATTATGATGTTCCCCCTTTGATAATCTCCATAAACCCATTATACTTAGGTATTATGAACATTCCCAAATCGAAACGTTAACCTAAAAATTTACTGACGAAGTTGATGAGTCGAGAGCGATTTCCGGTCATATGCTTTGAGCAGCCAGAGTCCAAATACCACAGAACAATTTGGACAACCTGCAATTAATAAGAGAAGAAGATGGAACATCGGAAACAGTAGATCCTCAAGATTTATTAGGTTCTGTGGAGTTAGGAGTGTTAGATTCTACTTTCTTAACTTTGCTACTGGAACCTACAGATCTGATGCTTTTAGTCTCTAATGTAAACTAAAATTCCTTAAGCCGTGTTAAATTACTAGAGCAATAGAGGATTCCTTAGGAGGCACTATTTTAGTAGAGGTAATCCTATTTAAAGGGCACCTATTTCCAACTATAGTGAAGGTCTTGCCTGTAGGTTTCCAACTATATCCAATTTTAGTAAACACTTTTCCCATAGGTTTCCATTCTTTTCTCTTTTTGTTTCTTATAGATTTAGCTTTATTATGCACATTTACATCATTCACATGTTCTATAAGGCACATAGCATGATTGGCATCAAACAAACATTTGTTACAGATAGCACACAAAGATTCAAACATAGCATTGCTCACAGAATGCTTAACAGGTGCATTACTGATAGGTTCAGAAACAGAATTCACATTTTACATAGATTGCCATTAGCGTTAGTTTACATTTAGATATGTCAACAACGATTCCTTTTATCTCCTAGACTTAATGCATCCTAAATTGGTCTTCCTACTATAAAGGTCTTAATTGCTACTTTGATGCTTGTGAATCCTATTTCTTCTATGATTGCCTGAAGGCTTGATCCGCTAGCACTATATGAACCATATTACTCCGTTAGAATGCAACAACAGGGTTGTTAGAGTCATGTGATTCTGATGTGTTGCTTAGAAGATGTGAGTGGAATCGCAAATCTAACTTTCTTGACCTTTGTCATAGGGTAACAGCCACTAACACTCTCACTAATCTTTAACAAAACAAGGGGCAGTGTCTCATCTTACAATAAACAAACGACTTCTTAATATTGAACATACTTACAGGCCGAGTCTAAGTTACTATCTAGAGGGATTTAAGCTCTAGCATTTTCGACTATTTCCCGAAGAATGTCAACATGTCCATAGAGTGCTTAATATAATCCATGTGAACATCCTTGTTTTGCAAGAGTTTAGGAGCTAATAGTTCCAAATTAAGCTTGAACATTCCTAGAGCAATAGTGACAGCAGGTTTTGAAACAGCAGTATCGATAAAAATTTTCCCTTTAATTTTCTTTAATTCATTTTTTAATGCTGCAATAGCAAAAAACTTTTCCTAAAGTTGAGCATTTAAATCCGAATTTTTAACAGGCTTTGCATTTATTTGTGCAACTAAAGAGTCACTATGTTCTTTTGATCGAACACGTGTCTCTTTAATTGAATCAAACTGGTCTTTGTAAATTGATTTCAAATGCTCTCTTTTGTTTCTTAAATTTCATTTTCAGAAAGTAATTTTGCCACACTATGCTCCAGCTCAATGTTGATTGTTTCAATCTCATCAATGTTTTTCTTTATATTTTCCACACTATCTTTTCCACTTAAAGATTTAATCCTATCCTTCACCCTTTTGTTTTTTTCCCCCCCCCTTTTATTACCGTGTACCATCTCTTGTAACTGAGCTTTCAATTCATTTATTTCATATAATTGATTAAATGTATGACCATTTTGGTTTTCACCATAATTGTCCTTTTAAAAAATTTCTTGGTTAAGTTGAGTTGCAACTTTCAGAGAAATGAAATGTTATTCGAGTGTTGAATAACGTTTTACAAGGTTATCATAAACATCTTTTTTAATGAAATCTTTCTTTTTGAGAAGCTCAGACTCAAGTTCCAGACACTTACTGCAATCATTCCACACATGAATTATTCACATGAAGAATATTAAACGAATACAGATAGCAATATGCATAATTTCCTAAGAACAAGATTTGGTTCCAAGAGTTTAACATTGATCAATTGGAGTTGTTTGAATTTAAGTTCAAAACATTTTTGTCTATACAAACACATGTTTTAAGAACAGCTTCCATTTGGTTTAAAATAGTTTAAACTTTAGTAACTTTATCTAGAAGAGTTTTATCAAACGCATTAAATGTGTCTTTTAAAAATGGAATTATTTCAGTTACAAAGCACTCTTTTGTATGTTTAAAACTCCAGGACCCCGCGGTAATAGCATTAGATGTGAGTCTCTTTTTAACCACCTTATCAAAATTGGCCAGTTGATATTTAAGCTTTTTAAGACTTTCATAACCAAAACTTACTTAGAAAGTTTAACTATGAGCTTCAAAGCCTAATATGTGTATGTAACTAAACTGTGGTTATTCAGAAATATATAATGTATTTAACCAGAAAGCTTGTTCTGTAGACATACCCCCCCCCCCCCCCCCCCCCCCCCCCCCCCCCCCCCCCCCCCCCCCCCCCCCACCCCCCCCCCCCCCCCCCCCCCCCCCCCCCGCCCCCCCCCCCCCCCCCCCCCCCCCCCCCCCCCCCCCCCCCACCCCCTCTATGGAGTAACAAAACGTTTACCAAAATCTTCTTTTAGGTTATTCAATCATTAAGTAATACATTGGAGCACATATAACCTCTTTTATTTTATAATTCGATCATTTTGTATTTTCAAAAGCATTTTTGATCGACTACCCTTCTTTCAAAAACAAAGTCTCTTCTTCTATCATCAATCACAGAAATCACACTTGTTCTTAGCAATAAACAAATCATCAAGAATGTTAGTTAAAAATCCGCCGAGCCGTTCTTAAATGGAACGGAATTTGATAACCAAAGAACTTGTTTAATGAGTGTCTCGTAAAAAAACCTGTGGTTTCATTAGCATATAAGCATAGCTTGTGTAGATCAAACAACTTACAAAACAATGTTTTTTCCAGTTTCTTATTTTTGTTTTTCCAAAACAATTTCCCTGTCAATGTACTTAGATTCTTTTTCTTTAGATTATGTTTTGAAAACATTTAATGTAGTTGATAAAGATACTTTTTCCTTGACGTTGTTAGAAAGAGTTTCTTTAAGTATATTGATCTCCTGCTTAAAAGCTTCAAGCTTTGCATTTTTATTCCGAATTAGGTCATCCATTTGAGAATCAATTAATTTTTCACGTTTGTTCAAATCAACATTTTGTCTTTATTCAAAAATGGTGACACGTTATTTATATCTCTCAAGCTCTGCGGATAAAGATTCATTTACCATTTATTTGTATGATTTTCCTTATCTAAATTAGCTACTTGATCAGTCATTTGTTCAACCAAAGATAGGATCATTAAATCATTAGGTGCATGATATGTGTTTAATCACATATCACTTTTCTTTATAAAAACGAGCTTAAATGACCAAAAATAAATGGAAAATGCATTGTATATGTCTGTTTTGTTAATTCTGTTGTGCAGGTAACAGATATTCACAAAAAGACAAAAACAAAGCCAAAAAGGACAAAAACCGAGCACGAGATTAGAAAGCGTGAGGAAACGAAGCCGATGACGTAATGGATAAGTTATATAAAATGTATACATAAAATACCTAGATTTGCCAATAGAACAGTCAAATATGCCAAAAGATGGAAATATGTGTGCTTTTGTGTCATAATGTGCAGGAAAGGATATTAAAGTCAAAAAGAGCAAAAACGACCAAAACCGACAAGAAATGAAGAGACAAGTGATCAAGAGAAAGATTTGAAGCCAATTTCAAAAGCCGGATCAGCCCGACACAAGGAAAAAGTCAAATTAAGTCAAAGGAGGTCAAAGTCATGAAGAGTCAAGTCAAAGTTTGAAGTGAAATGACCAATATACCCTTTGAAGAGGATGCAAAAAGACTAAACTACCCTTTGGGCCCTTCTATACTATTTGGATCACAAAAGCCCAACAAAAAGCCCAAAGTAAAAGCCCATTTTCTTGTTTTAAAACTACAAGGGCCAGAAGTGTAAATTCTCAAAGTTATTTTACACTACATTTGTGGAAGAGAAACACAAGGACTAGTTGTGCAATTATGCCAATCTTTCAAATACAAAACGCGGGCTAACTTCTCCCTAACCGTCCCTAACTACTTTTCCCGTCAAAACACTCAACAAACCCAACTTCCCCAAATCCCTTTCCCGTTTCTCCCTACTCCACCCCACCTCGTATTTACAGCTTCCACATCATTTTGCACACGTGGCAGCCTCCCATTGGTGCGAACACCTCACCCAAGAGATCCAACGGCTTAAGATTCAAAAGAAAAAGATCAACGGCTTGGAATGATTGAGTTTCTCATTTTCTCATCATCTTTTCCTATAAATAGGAGATTGTATTTCAGTTTTAGAGAGAGTTTTTTGAAAGTTAGTTCAATTTTCTTTGTAAATTTTCCTTTTCAACTTACGTGTACTGTTCATCGTTGCAATTAAGTTTTTTAAATCTTTCAAGTCAATTGTATTTCTTGTTTTGTATCTTGTACTCTTCTTCTAAAAGTAATAAAGATAGTTGAGTTGTGTTTGTTTTAAAGCTTTCATGTAATAAGCTAGTTTTACATAATAAGCTTGAAATAAGCTCATTTTAGCTTATTGAGTTTTCTTTAGTTTTCAAGTTGTTCAAAAGTTGTTAAAAGCTTTCTAAATACTGTATTAGTCTACTTTAGTTCAACAAAGGTCATTTGAGTTCAATTTGATTGATATTGGAAGCAATAAGGAGTAATAAGTTCATTTCAGCTTATTGAGCTTAAGCTCAGGATTTAGAGGCAAGGTGCCATTAGGATTGTGTTTAAAAGCCACTCACTCAACAAGAGTGGCTAGAGTTCAGAGACTACAATTCAAAGGGTTAGCTTCATGTTTTTAATTTTAGCATACATTTAGCTTAATTCATTAGCTTAATTCATTAGCTTATTGCATTGTCTCTTTATGTGCTTAATCCTGTTCAATTTAGCTTAGTTAACATAGATATGCAAATGTTTTAAGTTGATTGTAGTTAGAACTCATTGAGGTCTCAAGTTTTAAATTCTGTCATATATAGTAGGATAAGCCTAGCTGAGTAACTAGTTATTTTTAGAACATAAGCTAGGAATTTTAGTGTTTAAATAGC
>BQNB010161963.1:0-14617 GCA_026074375.1 Tanacetum coccineum | reverse complement strand
GAAATGCTTAAGAAATTTAGCTTAGACGATTCTAAACCAATGAAAACACCCATGTCCTCGGATACGAAACTCATGAAAGATGAAGATTATGAGTCGGTAGATAGTACCTAGTATCAAGGAATGATAGGTAGCTTATTATACCTAACGGCAAGTAGGCTGGATATCATGTTTAGTATCTGCCTTTGTGCACGCTTCCAAGAGGATCACAAAACCTCTCATCTTGAAGTGGTTAAGCATATCTTCTGATACATTAAAGGCACCAGGCACTTAGGATTAAGGTATCCTAAGGGGACCGACATATTAACTGTAGTATATGTTGACTCTGATCATACAGGAGATTATGTGGACCAAAAAAAACACTAGCGGGATATGTATGTTCGTATGATGTTGTCTAACATCGTGGTTCTCGAAGAAACAAACCGCTCTTGCTATATCCACGACCGAAGCTGAATACGTAAGCGCCAGAAAGTCATGTCAACAAGCACTATGGATGAAACAAGCTCTCATCGACTACGACATTCGACTCGACGATGTCTCGATCATGTGCGACAATAAAAGTGCGATTGACCTAATCAAAAACCCGGTGCAACACTCGCAGACGAAACACATCAATATTCGTCACCATTTCCTTCGAGACAATGTCCAAAAAGGACATATCTCTATCAAAAAAGTCTCATCTGAAGATAACATCGCTGACATTCTCACTAAACCTCTTAAACGTGAATCATTCAATTATCTTCATCTTGATTTAGGAATGATGGAACATATTCCATAAATTGGTCTCTTCTTTTCTTCTAGTCTCGGTTCTATCTTTATTCCATTCCATATCGTGACAACTTAATTACTTCACCCGAAGTATCTTAAGCATTTTTAATTAGCGAAATGCAAATTAAAATGTCACTCCTTTCAAAAAAGTCATCAAAAATCAAGTCCAAAACACCTCCGTTAGAGGCGGTCCCCATAAACCAGGCAGCCGCCTGATTGGGACCGCCGGCAGTACGACATATATGTCTGACCATAATTTTTATTTCACAAAATAAACACCCTTCTTTCTTCTCCAACCAGCGACGAACAAAAAACCAAAGCCACCAAAACTTAAAATCAACCACTAAAACTCAAATTGAAGGTTCAATCAACATCAACTATCATTTCAAACACCATAAACATCATCAATTGTAAGTTATTTCATCAATTTTCTTCTTAATCTGAGTTTAGGATTCAATTAAACTCAAAATCACAAATTGGGGATTTTCCTTTTTTCGAGTGTTATAATGAAATTAAGACTAGAATAACACAATGTATAACTACTATGCTTCCCATAGACGTAGGATTTGCATAATTGAGTGCTCTTGGAAGAATTTTTCAACATGAACAAAACCCCAATTTATTTTCAAAAAGTCTCACGTTAGGGACATCATAAAAATATTTTAATGCATTGTTAATACATTCCAAAAACATTTTTGCAATCATGCATGACGATCTCATGTCCATCGATTGAGATATATAGTCAATATATGTTTTCGACATGTTTAGATGAGCAAAATTGAAATAAGAAGTGTTTGGGTTAACTCATAAGTTTTTGCTTAGCGTCGAGTTAACTACCACCCTACATTCGTTGCATATAGGCACACACTAGGCACAAATTATGTTTATATGATTACACAATGATAGGATTATATATATATATATATATATATTAAGATTTTCCTTGTATAGGTGACAATGCCTCGTGTGACTGCATCTGACCACAAAAATACTCGTAGTTCTATTCGAAAAAATTCTAATGAATTTACTCTATCCTTGAAATATAGATTTGAATTTATTAAAAACAGTCACATTCATGAGGGTCGGGTTGTGGATCCCAACTTTGATAATCTAGTCTATCTTACCACTATGTTTGGAATGATTGGTTCTAACTGTCTTCTCACAATAAGTGTGCAAATTGTTCCTCGTTTCATTCTTGAGTTCTTTAGTCAATTCCGTCTTGATTATAATTTGGAAGGTCAAATGTTATTCGAGTTCGTCATCCAAAACAAATTCTTTTCTCTTACTCTTGAAGAGTTTTGTCAAATCCTTCGCATTCCTATCGAAGGTCAATGTTTTTTTTCTGACAAGTAATCACTTGACAACTTGGAGTTTAGTGTTCCTACGAGCGGTCTTTATCAAACTACCCCTCCTACTCCTGATGACATAAAACTCTATCTTCAAGTTGAAAGGGAGGAACCCTTAACTCGTACCCGTCATAGTCAAACCATTGATGTCGATGAAAATCAAATTTTAACCCGTAAAATTACACCAATTATAAAAACTTGGGTCGACATAATTCATAAAAATGTCGTTTGTCTTGGTGGCAACAGGGATCATGTCCCAGCATGTCTTTGTCATATGCTCTATTGTATTGCGACCTCCAAAAATACAATCTTGCATTCTTCTTTGCAAAACGATAAGAGTTGGTCAAAAAATAAGCTCGGTTAATCCTACCCTATGGTATGTTGTTGACTCGCTTGTTTAATCATGTCATGTCAAATTCTCCTGAGTTGTGATCGTGTCATGCTTCCTCTCGCTCATCATTATAAGTGAAAGACGCGAAAGGATTATGGCATGAAAAGAGGTCCTCCTTCCACTTCTGCTTCCTCTTCCTCCGCCTTTGATCATCCACCATCCTCTCATCACGTCGATGAAGATGATAATGAGAATGACGAAGGTACCTCTCATGCAAGCACTCCTTCCCCCACTCGTTTTGATAATTCTTTGATGTTCCATAAGTTTTCTTAAACCCACCTCATAATGATCCAAATATGGAAGCCTTCTTCACTCGCCAAACCAAAATTTTAAACCGTCAAGTCCAACTACGAGATGAGCATTGAAGTAGGCTAAGGTCAATCGAAAAGGGGATCAAGAACTTGTGGAAGGGAAAGAAGAAGTGAGCAATTTGGAGAATTGCTAAAACATTTTATTATTATGATTAATACTTGTTTATATTTGTTGATATTAATTTCTTACTTTCTATGCTTTGGTACTTAGACTTATGGATTATTTGGAAGGATTTTTAGCATGTAGCTTTGGCAACATGGTTTTCCTTGGATGATCGTTTAATTTTATCATCCTAGAACTTATTTGCATGATACTTAGGATATTATGCTTATTCATCTTGATATATATAAAATCATCATGCATGATTAGCAATTTATCTTTCTATGCCTATGTTTGATTTCCCTATTTGAATTAGCTAGCTAATTATACTTAAAAGCTAGATAACATTAGATGATTCTTGAGGCAATAGAATTGGCTACAAAAGGGAATTTCTAGGACAGCCTTTTCCTACACAGGTTTGAAATTCTAGAAAAACTAGAAAAAAAATTCGTCGCTTCCAGAAAATAGCCCCCATAAATAGCAGGCGACCTCCAAATATATCTGGGACCGCCCCCTATTTACGGGACCGTCACCAAAAGTTATAAGATTTTTACTATTTTCTCCTGATTTTCTGTGTACTTAACCACCTCTCTTTTAGCCCCAGCTATCTTTCTGCATTTTTCTAAACATACTTTGGAATCTAAATTCTCTATTCTCATGCCTTACCACAATAATCCACCCCATCTTGATTAAATAATCATCCTTCCCATTTTCTTCATCATCTTCTTCTTCTTTTTGTTCTTCTATGGCTTCTACCCAAGCCTCATCATCCAATCCCTCTAAGAAGATCAAACTCACTATCATTCCACCAAGAAAACTTGGTATGTGCTTAAATACACATACCTTTCACCTAATAAAACAAGCTAAAAAGACCAATAATGACCAAAAATACATAAAAATGCATTGTATATGTGTATTTCGTGAATTGTGTCTTGCAGGTATGGATATGTTACAAAAAGGACAAAAATAAAGCAAAACGGACAAAACCAAGCACGGGAATGGAAAGAGCATGAGATATCGAGATCGAAGGCGTATACATCCTTGACAGGCCAACCCGTACCCATTTAAATGGGTCGGGTCAGCCCATTAGTTTATAAGCCTAAATTTAAGCCCTACAATTACCAATAACAAATCTAAGCCATTTCCTAAGTCCAAGCCCAATATATAGCAAATCCAAGCCCAATACCCTAATAACCCGTCCAAGTCAAAACCATAACACAAGTCAAAATGTACTGTACATCTTTTTCACCCATTTTCCCTCCTTCCATTTTTACACACAACACACGCAGGTAAATCCACTCCTTCACCCACACACACACCAATAAGCTTCTAGAAACCTTATCCCTGACACCTTTGACACCTATTTAAGACACGCTGGCGATCCGGAGCTAAATGATTGGTGGAAGGGACGTGGTTTATAATTAAGGGCTCAGATGATAAAGATGGAATCAAGGGCTAAGATTAGAAGATGGAGGAACGTCTCATGTTCTGGATCCTTCTTCTCAAGGCTATAAATAGGAATGGATTCACACATAGATAGAATGTGTAGGATTTTAGTAGTAGCTTATTATATTAACTTATTGTATCTTTAGCTTAAATGTCTTTTTATTAATGTAATTCTCTCTTTCACAAGCTTGTAATCTGTTGAGTATTAATAAACTTAAGTTTTATTTAAATTGTTTTTAATTCTGTCTTTAATTATAATGGTTTAAAAATGTTCTAGTTAAGCTAATAAGCTCAAAATAAGCTCATTCTCTTATAGACTATTGATCATTTAGCTATACTTACCCAAACCATAACTAAATTGGTATTCATCTTTAAATCTCCCTCAAATTACCTCAGCTTAACTATTAGATGATAAGCCAAAAAGGGAAGGGCTTATGGACCTCACCAGCTTGTTTCTAACAAGTTGGAGCTTGTAGAATAAGCTCTTTAGAGCATAAGTAGATCCCTGTTTAGCCGGGATCAAGCTACTAGTTCTAATTTCTCATTTTCATTTAATTTTAACTTTATTGCTATTTGTTTATTAGTTTGCTTATTTGTGCTTATTTCCTGTTGGTTTGTGCTTATTTGTCCTTTATTTACTTAATACTATATCTGTTTTTATAAATCTTAGCTTAATTCACTTTTTTTGTAGCCTAAACATGGGAAACCAGTATTTAAAGGGGTGTTTGGTACAAGCAGCACTAACACTTGTTAGTGCTGCCTAAGCCAATTTGGTCTTTTAATCAGTTTTAACCAGCTTAAACTTGGTCTATAAGTCAACTTTCAATAGTTTTTAAAGCTTAAAACTAAAGTTTAATGTTCAAAGAATCCATGGTTTGAATCTGTGGTTTTCTAGTTGGATAACCATGCTTATTTGTTTAGATTTTGATTAAGTGCTTATAGGTGTTGTTTTCTTGTTTGTTTTAGGTTCAATATGTAGTAGAATATAGTTAGTATAAGTGTGCTCTTGTCTTTTAAGTTTCAGTCTTAATCCGTCAAAGTTTATAAGTGTATTTTAAAAGTTTAAAAGTCCAGTTTTCAATAGCAAATTTAGATTAGACTAAGCTTGTTTTAGGATCTGAAGTTGATAGTATAAGTTCATTAGATATTAAGCTTCATCTGTTTTTACTTTTTGAGTTTTTGAATCAACTTATTCAAGCTTAAAATCAGGGCTGCAAATTGCCATTTAACATCAAAAAAAGAAGCCAAAAAGAATAGTTTAAACTGCCATTTTCATTTCCTTTTTCTAGCTTAATCTTTTGGCCAATTTTCTTTAATTCAGCTTATTTGTGTTAACTAAGTGCAGTATTTGATCTGTTTTTGCCTTTTAGCTTATTACTAGTGCTTATTAGATCTATAAGTTAGCTTAGAGTAGGTAAAAAGAAAATCCTTTTGAAGTGTCCTTAGAGTCTGCTGTTCTATTGCCCTTAGTATGCTTTCCAGCTTATCTGGCTAGCTTATTTGTTCATCTAAGTGCTTATTAGGACTATATTTTCATCTGTTTTTAGCTTATTAAAATGTTAAGTGCTTATTCAGTCCAAAAAGATCAAGTAGCCTAAGTCATTTGCTAAGCAGTCTTAATTTAGGCTTTTTCAACTGTTTTGCTTTTAAGTTCTTTTTCAGCTTATTTGTTTGCTTAATTTCTAGTCATTAGGGCTTATTAGGTATAGGGTTAGGTCTGTTTTTAGCTTATTCAATCTTCTATTTGCTTATTGAGTCCTAGAGTCCAATCAGTTTTAGCTTAGTGTTAAAAAGCTTAAAAGCCATTTCTGTCACTTTTTCAAATAGCTTTTCCTAGCTTAATTTTAAGTTGTGTCAAAAAGCTCTTTATTAAAGTTTGTCATTTAAGCTTAATCTTTAGCTTTTTCAAAAGAAAAATAAAAAAAATGTTTTATCAAAAAGAAAGGTCACAGGGTTCGAACCTGTGACCTCTCCTTCACACACACAAAGCCTCTACCACTATGCCCTTGGGACTTTTCTGTTAAACCTTTGCACTCTTAATTACTTATGCAAGCATTTTAGTTTTTGCTTATTCGTGCCTAATTGCTTATTTTCTGCTTATTTGTTCAGCCACTTTTCTAGTTTTTTATTTTCTTAGATTCTACATAGTTTAAAGTAATTTTCTTAATTTTTCTAAAATTTTAATAATTAGTTTGCTATTTTTAATAATTAATTTAGATTAAAACTGTTTTTAATTCATAATAAAAAAATAAAAGTAAAAAAAATAATTTCTTTTTCAAATGACCTAAGGAAGTTAAAAGGAAATAGTGTAGATACTAAGTTTGATAAAACATTAGTCTTGGGGAAACCGGTTTTACAATCACCAAGAAACCAATCAGTTGTTAGACAACCAAATGCGTTTAAATCTGAAAGGCCTCAAATGTCAAAACAACGGTTTGCCTCCTAAGTTGATGTAAATAACAATTTGTCAAAACCAGTCACTCAACATTATTTGCCTAAGAAAATAGAATCCGCCTTTGCAAAACCTGATCATATGATTGCATCTAGCTCATCTAGGAATAGTTCTAAGAACATGCTAAGATTTAGTTCAAATGACATGGTTCATAATCACTATCTAGATGAAGCTAGGAAAAAGACACAAGAAAGAGATAGGAACTCAAAAAGTAGCGTGATGCCTACTGCTAGATTTCAAAGCACTGCTGATGATAGCAAACCAAAACCTAGGAACAACAATCAAACACCTAGGAGTTTGCTTGTATCTAAGAGTAGTTGCGTAACAATAACGGTTGTGCCCAATGCAGATCACTCTAAGAGTTCTAGTTCTTTTTCAGATTCCAAAAACTTTGTTTGTTCCACATGTCATAAATGTGTCTTTAATGCAAATCATGATGCGTGCATAACAAAACTCCTAAAGGAAGTGAATTCACGTGCAAAGATTCAATCCTATAAGACCAGAAACAATAACAAACCCGTAGATCAAAAGAGTCATACTCAGAAACCTGGTAGGCAAATCTTAAAAGGACATAGGTTTTCTCCAAATAAGACTTCCGTTGTGTATGAGAAAACATCTCCTAGATCTGATCTTAGGTGGAAAACCACGGGTAGAATCTTCAAGTCTGTTGGTCTTAGGTGGATTCCTACAGGAAAGTTATTCGACTCTTGCACAAGCAAGGTTGACAGTGAACTCACACATGGTTTAAATGTAGATATCCTTAATATTCATGAATGCAAACAAACTCTGGATGTAAGTGCAGGTACATCAATCAATGTTCAGAAGGAACAAAGTCTTGATTTAAGTGCAGGTACCTTATGTAATGTCAACAAGGAAAATCTCAGAGTATGGTTGCTGAAAAAGCTGATATCTCAGAAACCATTGTCAAAGTGGATTCACAAATGATGATACAGAAAAATGACGTTTGATTACAACAGATCAAGCCTCGAACCTCAATGTCAAATGATGTTTGAACAACTCGGTTCAAGCCTCGCACCACCATGTCAACAAAAGTTCCTACAACAGATATGATAGAATTGGAAAGTTTATTCGGTCATTTGTTCGACGAATATCTCAATGGAGAAAATCAAGTTGTTTCAAAGTCTTCCGCTGTTACTACTGCTGATGCATCCGATAAACGTCAACAACAACCAGATTCAACTTCATCTACTTCAACTCTAGCAACAACTGTCACTGCTGATGGAAACTTCGACCAGATTCAACTTCATCTACTTTAACTTAGCTACAACTGTAACTGCTACTGGACTCTCGATTTGTTAAATAATTTTTATTTCTCTTTTCTATTTTTTAAAAATTTTTTGAAAAAGAAAATACAAAAATATAAAACCAACAAAAAGAAAATAGAAAAATATAAAACCTAGAAAAACAAAATATAAAATCAGAAAAATTTCAAAAATACCAAAAAGAATCTTCTCGACATGTCTCTTGGAATCGATAACATTTACGTACCTAGAAATGTTGATTAACATCGACACGGGCGTGTAAATGAAGTTCGAACAAGAGTTTCAAATGCTTTCAAAACATGTCATTTCTAAATTTTCTTAATGACTTATGTACATTTCAGTGCATAACTCGGTCCTGAATGTTATAGGGAAGTGTACGCTTCAGTGCGCTTACTCTAAAATAGAAGAGAAGTCTTCTATCATGTTTTTAAAAATCGTTGAACATAATTTTTCAAAAAGAACTTTCAATGTCAAAATTGTCTACAATATAATTTGTGGTATTTTTCCATAAAAAGTGGTATTTGTTAAAATTGTGTGTTCAACACTCCCTTCCTTGAATAATTTTCAAAGAATTGTAGTTCGTAGAATGTCATTTTATGTGAATCAATTTATGAGGGGGAGCTTTCTAAAACAAAGCCTTTTAATATGTTGGGTACATCTTATACATGTCAAATTTATGTATCCAAACACATTTTGTGAAATTAAAATGTGGAAACTTATAATGTCAATTATTAATATACATTGTTCACTAAGGCATCTCACTCTGTCTTCAACATTTTGTGGTGTCATATCAATTTTTCATTCCAATGTCAAGTTTTAATAAATATTGGTATCCCACATATACTGTTGAAGGGGAGCTATCAGAATCTGAATTCATGCAATATCATGGTATAATTTTTCTCCTCATGGATTTTTTCATGTCAAATTTTAATCAATTGGTATTTCAAATACTAAGTGTTTTATTATTTAAAATAAGGGAAGAAATTTTTAATTAAAATATGATATAGACGAATGTGATCTTTAAGACTCGAAGTGCAACTCTTTCCTTCATGTGCTAAACAATTTCGAATCTCGGAGCACATGTGTAGGGGGAGTATTTAAAAATAACAATGTCAGAAAATGGTTTTATGGTTCGATCTCATATCCAACAACCTACTAATCTCACGACGATTCTAAAGTCATAAGGTGGTTAGGTTAGGAATAAGTCCTATGATCCAACCAGAACCAGAGGGATCTACCCAAGGACACTCCATAGTTAGA
This sequence comes from Tanacetum coccineum, assembly GCA_026074375.1. NCBI lineage: Eukaryota > Viridiplantae > Streptophyta > Magnoliopsida > Asterales > Asteraceae > Tanacetum > Tanacetum coccineum. Next base: position 5,263 of record BQNB010161963.1, on the reverse strand, counting down.
AATAACAGTCCTTAGGTATGAATGGAGAAGAATGTGTATAAGGGAAAAATGCAGACTAAGATTGAGCTAACATTGGAACAATCACAACAAGGTGTTAGTAATGACGTCTTGGTAAGCATTGAAGGGGTTGAAGAATGAAAAAGAAATGTATGGATAAAGGGTGAAAAGAAAGAAGCCCTCCTTACACCTTAGGCAGAAACCGGGTCAATACATAATCTATCAAAATCACAAAGATGATTGTTGATATTGAAGACGACATCATGGACCCAGTGATGCAATGCACAACCCTTCCCAGCCATTCGGGTTTCTCTCAAAAGAAACTTGTCTCATTTGTCACGGAGATACACACGTTATCTATTGACATCTCACTCCGAGATTGTTGATATTGAATAGGTGGCAGTCTGCTCCAGCCTCCGATTACTAAAACCAAAAGTGCACAAATCGAGTCTAGAGCCAAGAAGAGATCAAATTATAAATCTCATTAGGACACAATGTCAAAATACACTTGTTGAACACCATAAAGTTCACAAGTTGTAACAAAGAGTCCTACGCATTATCCTTGAGATCTTGCCAGAACATCCGAGTGATACTTAAGTATTCACAGTGAAGATGGAAATCCTGCTTGAGCCAACATCAAACAAGCTCTTGGTAGGTGACTTGCAAGATTCTACATGAATCGAGCTTGTGCTAACTGGATATCGATTTTGGTCCAGTAAATGAATTGACGACTTAATCAGAAAGATAGTAACTATCTGATTCACTCTTACCGTGTTGTCTGCTTTGAGACGTTCCGGTAATGAGAACTAGCAAGCATGGTGAATCTAATACATCTGTGTTAGAAGATCCTACGCTTTGAGCTGGAAACCCTGTCAAGGAGATTCTTTGAATCTACCTGATCACAGGTATAGTATTTATACTATAAAACGGGTAGTATTTATACTATAAAACGGGAAACCGAAGGTTAATGCAACCGAACTCAAGTGGAATGACCAAAGCCATATCATCTTTGATTGCTATGTTTTATGTCAGGATAAGACGACGGTGGTGCGGCCCTCATTTCCTGCGTAGTTCGGATCTTTAACCACGAATGCTCATAATCAAGCTTTCAAAGTCAATCGTTCAAATCAAGATAATTGATTTCTAATCTTCCCCCACCAGCAAAGGCCTCAAAGTCAACTTAAACGAATCATCTGTTAGGGAGAGTTAGACTTATAATTACATATGTCAAACTAAGAATGTAACAAGTCTATGAGCAAGTTGGTCAAGAGCACAAGTTTTGATCAGGAAGTCATGTTCAAAGATGATTCAAGTCAAGGGATGATGCAAAGATAAGTTCACAAAGCATGAATGATCACATAAGCCATTAAAACAAGTAAGACCAAAACAATGACTAAGGGCCATAAAAGGCAATAGCAATCGTCAATGTCTTATCTTTTAATGTCATCACGATGGGTAGTAGAGGAGTCTGAAGAAGAGACATCAACATTGGGGAGATTGTAGCCTTAATTATATTATGTCAAACAAGAAATGTTATCAGGTCTTAATAAAGTCTAACTAGTTCTTTTATTGTTATAGGTTGTCCAGGGTTCAACGGGCTTAGTTTGTAATCTTAATATTGTCCGTGTATTGGTGTTTAGGCTCAAAGCCCAAGGTTATGCCTAAGCCAGACACAAGTTATAAGCCATTTACGCCACTAGCAAGGCATCGGGTTATAAAAATAGAACCCTACCACACATGGTGAGGGTGTTGGTTATTATTTTTGTTTTCATTTTTGTACTCCATTCTCTCTCTAATCTAATTCTTATTCTGGTCCTTCTTTATCCTTTTCTTCCTTCGCGGTTTGTATTCCATCCGAATCAAAGGATTCGTTTATTCATTGTTATTTGTATCTTAGTTTGTATAATGGATTGTTAAGTGCGGATAACACATACAATATCCACAAAAAAAGGTTGTTTACTATTGCATAAGCTCTATGACACCGTAGCCTTAACCTAAAGCTCATGCTTGCTACATATTGTTGCTATGTGAGGTGTGTCGTACACCCAAAGATGTTGTGGTGTGCATCTACCAAAGATGTTAGGGAGCCTCTAACGAAAGATGTGTTGGGTGCCTCTACCCAAAGATGTTTGTGGGTCTGCCTCTACCCAAAGAGATGTTATGGGTGCCTCTACCCAAAGATGTTGTGGGTGCCTCTACCCAAAGTTGTTCTGGGTGCCTCTACCCAAAGATTTTGTGGGTGCCTCTACCCAAAGATATTGTGGGTGCCTCTACCCAAATATATTATGGGTTAACGATTACTTAGGCAATACGTAAAAGTTTAAAGTTACTTTGTGTAAATAAGTAAGCGTCGGAGCAACTGTATTATCCTCAAAATATTTCCAAAAAAAGTATAAAGTAGGTAAACGGGGACCTAGGGGGCTATGAATCTTACAATGTAAGCTTTAAGTACTTGTCTATAAGTAAAATGAGTATGTAAACGAACATATATAAAAGTTGGTAAACGAGTATGTAAACGAGTTTGTAAACGAGCATGTATTCTCCCCCAAAATAGTTCAAAACAAGTAAAGTAGGGGCCATGAAACTCACCTTTAGCAAAGTGATGATGTCTGAAGGAAATATCAACATGAATAAATGGAGCGATAGGTTCCTAAACGCGGGACCAATCGAGACCAAAACCCTTCTCCGTGGCGAAGTTAAACGAGAAAGAAAAAAGGAGACCGTATTCATAAGCTCCGAAAGGTTAACAGACTACTAACTCCTTGGTTATACCCAAGATATCTCGTGATCAACTAAATTTACCTAAATTAAAAACAAAAATATTTAAATCAAACTTTGTATGAGCTAACTAGATTTAAAAAAAATAAGGACTTGATTATTAGAAAGGTTTAAAAAAACTACCGTGAGGAGCACTTTCAAAAAGTGAATCTTGATCTAAAAAATAAATTGAAAACATATTAAATTCAAAAGTTGTCAAATTGATAAAAGATGATGCATTTTTGGTATGACAAAACCAAAACAAAGACCATTTAAGAAAGAATAAACCGATTAACTAGTTATTTAGAAGAAACAGTAAAGAAAAGTTGAAAGGGGAGATAAGGATCTATAGTTTATCAAATGAAAAGGATTTGTAATATATAAATAATCCAAAGAAAGTGTAACGACAACTAAAATTAATGCATACTGTCATATATGAATTGTAGGTGTGAGTTGATTGGTGGTGAAGAACCGATCCCCAAAGGGATTGTGGTATTATGTTGGCTCCTCCATCTAATCCATTTGTAGGTTATGTTATAACAACAAAATAGGTCATCATTTCTGTTGGGCCGGTTGGGTTGGCTTGTTGGTTTAATTCACTATGTAGACTTATAAGGCTTAGTTTAGGTTTTATCAAGGGCTTAAGCTGAGCTTAAATCATTGGGCTTTCTTCAGGCTTCAATAATCTTTAATATATGTTTGAAATCGAATGTAATAACAAACATTTATGTAATGATCATTAATTTAATGGACATGACATATGTAACATTTTTATGCATTTAACCATACATGTTAAGGAATGTAAACTAATTTTTTTTAGTAAATGGATTATACCTGGTGAAAATATATAAAAATAAATAATAATAATAATAATAATATTTAAAGTAAAAATAATAATATGTTATGAGTAGACTAACCTTAGTCTAGAGTTGATGTGCGTTCAAATACGTTTGTTAGTATGCGCGGGATAACTTCCTGGTTTTAGATCAAATTGACTACGTAAAATATGTAAAGTAAAAATAATGCAAGTTAATAGTAAAATTTTAACCTGGAAAATTTTGGTTGTCACAGTCTTTCCTCATTAAGAAGCTTAGTCTCGAAGCTCAAATGGGTGTTGGTATCAGGTGAGGTGCAGGTGTTGAAAACAGTGCGGATATTTCTTTCAAAAAACTGGGTCTTCGCGCTCTGTTGCGGTTGTCTTAAGGGACTTCTACTAATCGTTGTAGTGTAGTATAGGCAAGACTCGGGGGTTGCTATCGTTCTCTAGGGGAATAGGTTGGGAAGGTTATCACGGTCTAACAGAATTATAAGGGTTGAGAGAAGATTATTTTTGTATTTTTATGTTTTATGAAAGCAGGTAAAATCATATGTTTGAGAGGTTGGTTGGTTTTAGCTATTAAACTAAATATAAACTAAGCTACTGGTGATAATATATAATAAAGATTTGTGTTTCCATTTAATCATGTATTACTCCTAGATTGCTTCTCCTAGTGTTGTTGCTTTGCCACACTTGTGATGATCTATGTAATTATTTCCTAAGTCATGAACGAATTACACGAACCCGCCGTCTATTTAATATTCCGTTAAGGCAACGCACAAGTAAGGTAGTATGAAGACTATTACAAGGCCCCTAAGAGTATATTAAATGCATTTGAAATATAAGAGGGATCAACCATATAAGGGGGTAGGTAGTATGAAGACTGTACGATGGTATCCTTTCTACACAATCATGTTTTCCTAGACATATCAACAGCGATACAGACAAAAGCTAGTTTTCTAAGACCTAACATTGCCATTATTTCATCACAAGAACAGCAACCACCACTAAGATCTACTTCTAGGTTTCATACAACATAAATGAACACATAGAAGGTTTAGCCAGCATTTAAGATTAAATAAAAGAACAGATAAGAATCACACAACAAGACATATTGAATGATTAAGATAGTCTTACTTGATTGAAACATGAATTGAAGGAAGTACAATAGGGTTTTAAGGCCCTAAAATCATCCCTAATAGCTGCTAAACGAACTAGGGTTCGTCCCTTTCTTTTACTCTAATGTTACACACACATAACCCTAATTTCAGGTTTGTATATATAGGAAAATCGTTGCGACGACATCGTCTTGGTATGAATTGTGATGGCGTCACGTGTAATCCTTGACGCCGTCTCCAGCTGATGAGAACATAATCTTGAGAGATGTTCGTATAGGTCTATAGTCTTATCCGTTTCTTCCCTAAATGAGCCAAAGTCATGTGTATTTCCTCCAAATGCCTTCCAAATGCTGAATACTTGAAAAGGAACGTTTAAGTACCTATTTTGGGCATAAATGCATGATTTAGGAGGTTAAACGACCCCGAAAAGTGTATAAAATGACACCTCATCAAATACCTCTACACTTGGGATTTGCTTGTCCTTAAGCAAATGAGATTTCCTACCTAGACAATAACAATATGAGGGTCATTTTACCTACTCTTTAAAAGTATTTTACAACACAACCTTCTAGAC
>BQNB010161962.1:0-14617 GCA_026074375.1 Tanacetum coccineum | reverse complement strand
GAGATAATGCTTATCTCTTCCTAAATCAACGCTAATTGATAACTATTACCAAAATTACAACAGACTTAACTGTCTGACCAAGTAGTATTAACTTTAATACTGCCAGACTTAATTTAATGCTGGCAGACTTAACTTGCTCTACCAGACTTAACTTCTATACTATCAGTACTAACTATTCAGCTATCAGTACTAACTATAACTAACAGACTTAACTTTAATACTAACCGTATTAAGTCTATTTACAATATTTTCCTAACACTAATTATCTTTGCCTAGATCTAAATAGAAATTAGGCTAAGTATTGAAGACCCGTTGATTAACATCAGCGAGTATTGAAGGACTCGCTGAGTGCAAAGCCTCAGCTAGCAACCTCAGACGTATTCAAGTCAGAGACATCGTCAAGAAGTCAAAGATTACTTGAAGACATACTCGTCAGCTGGGGTGGATATCAGCTGATATGTAGAAGAAATATGTTGATGGGTTTATGGAGAGTCAGGGGTGGCAATACCCTGATAATCATATTACCCTTTGAAGTAGAGCAAGCTGAAGTTAGCTTCTCTGAGTGAAGTTTAGGCGGGATAAGTCAATAAAGCATTTTGGCCGGACAAAGTGTTGTTTGACTTAAAGCCTGAACTAAAGTATGAGTTGGTGAAAATTGTGAATAGTTGGCAAAACTGTTCACAAAAGTATGGGCGGAATGGACGTGCATTAAATACAGTTGTACTTCCACCACATGATTTTTGACACGTCTCAACTGCCCCCACTAAGGATACAACCTCATATCAATATAAATAATAGAATGTTGTAGGAGTTAATGTTATCGCTTTAATTGTTGTCGTTATTATTGACATTTACTCCTTTTTCGAACTTACACATTAGTCAGCTGATCCTATCAGTGGGACTATACAAGTTCGCTTGTAAACTTGATACCTAGTCAAGTTTACTTGTTCAAATGGTGATCTTACATTGTCATTCAACTTGTACGATCCATAGAATATTGTAATACTTTGATTATATCAATAAAGCATTATAAGATTATATCAATAAAGCATTATAAGATTTGAAAAGTTATTTACTCATTGATAAATGTTATATTTCTATATAGACGTGTTAATTGGGACTTTCAATATACATCATAAATTAGGTTATAAAGTATAGATAGATCCAACCCTATATAGGGTTTCTTAGGTTTTCTATAAATGTTGACCGTATTAGAAGGAATCATCAAAACATATAGCTTATCATTCTGTAATGAGTTGATATAAAATAAAAATAATAATAGCAATAAATCATTTTCTAGTTATAGCCTTCAATTCTTAATTATAACTTGCAGCTTTAATTTTCTTGTGCTCGTATCCTATCGAAACATTTATATACCTTAAACACGTAGATAGATTTTTATTATTGTGTTAGCAGAGAAAATCAGCAATATATGGATAAATTTACAAAACTAACAAACCAATCAACTAATAACTTAAGAAATGGATTGACAAAAAATGATAAAATACATTCAATTTTTGTTAAGAGTCGATCTAATGCTAATCGCTTACCCACACTTAACATACAAAAAAGCTTAATCAAATCCAAAGTAAGAGGACAGATGAAGTAGTAGCTTAATTAGTTAATCGTCAAATGAAAACCATGACCTCAAAAAGCAAAGCAAATCTCTTGAACAAAAACAAAACCAAGAAAAAAAAATTGTTCCAAGAATCTCCTGATTTTGTTTTGTTCTGATTTTTTTCGGCCGTGGTTGTTTAGGCGGGTTGTTGCTACGACTTTGAGTTAGTGAGTATGTGTTATGTGTCAAAAATTAGCAAGATGTGTCATGCAGTGTTTTATAATGCTCGAATGTTGAGTTTTGAATCTGTCCTGGCGCTCCTTTAAATCTCTACGTTGTCAGTATGGTTTTGGGAACCAAGCAGCTTCTAATTTTAGCTATTTCACTAGTCTGAAAAACAGTGTCAACAATTATTTTTGTTGACGTTACCCCTCCAAATCTATCCCCCTTTTATTTATATTACATGACATCATAATGCATAGTCTATTACTAGAAATATATAGATTTAAGAACAATAAAATTAGTAAATTTAGAGTGTGAGAGCTTGACAATTTGTTAGGTTTTGCGTTTCAATTCAAACTGTAAGATATTTTGCAGTATGAAATGTACATTTTGTAAGGTTTTCAGTTGCGCACTTACATGTACCGAACTTTGAGGAATGAAATTTGGTAAGTACACGGTTATAACTCCTTAATAACTTTGTAGTTGTAAATAAAGAAAAGGTGTATAATGTCCGATGAAATAATCTAATACCAAATTAGTTTTTAAGAACAATCCAAACTTCTTACATTATGATTTTTTGCTCATTCTTATCATGTTTTGGTTTGAAGGAACTGCATGTAGTGTGATAACAACTGGTTAACTAATTGAGTCTGTTGATTCTACGAAATACGCCCAGAAACAATTCTTGCTAATTATCGTTGATTTCGAGAGGTATACCGATAGTTAGGCAAATTCTGACAAAACTGTCAAAAATAAAACTCTTCTCATACTATTTGTTTTGGAAATAGAATAGCAGTTGCTTAGTACAATACTTAAATAGCAAAATGAATCTTAAACGGGCCCTAAAAGACAACGGGCCGAAAGTTTTTATTAATATTACCAAATACAAAGTTTTCACCATATTCTTAAAAAAAAAACTCGAAACTGTAAAATACACTTCCTCAAATTGATGATTCAACGGCTCGAAACTCCAGTCAACCATAACTACGTTAGGTTACCACCGCGCGATCCCCTTCCTCGTGGAACTGATGCATCTATTGCCATGTTGATATTATTCAGAGGCCCCTTTTGAGAACGCATCATCCTTGATATTCAATTCTAGTGCTAGTTTTAGTTGGACCGGATCCTTTTATAATTTCTGAATAAGCAGCTTGTCCGTATATGACCGGTATTATGTAGGTTTCTTGCTTTTTGGTATAAATTAAACCAATATATGGTATGATTCATTTGGACATTTGGTTATAATTTTGTGTATGGTTTTCGTTTGTTAGTAATAAAGATGATCATTGGCCTTTATTACACACATTATCCTTGACCTATTCATGTACAAGTACTGGAAATTGATATATAGCTATGATCGAGAAAAGATCGAATGTAGCTGATGGTCGTGATGATCATGACCTGTTGTCTGTTGATGCGGTATATAATCTGTATGCATACGTCATAGTTGTTACACTGCGGTGTAAGCTCTTCATGAGCTCGTTTCTTTTTACTAATCACATTTTAATATCATTCTGCGTTTCTGTGTATAACATATATATATATATATATATATATATATATATATATATATATATATATATGTGTGTGTGTTAAGGCATAGCTAAATGTTGGTGACTGTAACCATTTACAGCCTTGTAGCTATTGAGCAATGATGTGTCGTTGGAGATGTTAGATTGTTGAACCTGTTGCCTGATGCCTTAGCTCAATATCCGGTCTGGTGATTCATCTGGAATGTAACATTTCTTTAAACAAAATTTAATTCTTCCTTCATATGAGAGTCATTGTTGGTCGTCATCTTTATAATACACTTACAACCGACTGGATGATGGACAATGATGCATGTGGATCACTATATGAAATCTTCTAAACAATTAGTGGTACTGAATTACTGATTCACTAAAAATCACCAGGACTAGTACCTGATGGGGACTAGTGGAGTCTAAAGCTTTTTGTTTCATACGAGTAGTTATCAGTGAAGGTCTTTGTGTTAGTGTTGCCTGCGCTCTGGCAACTTGTGACGAAACAACTGAAATGTGAACATTTAAGCTGAGAAACCGACAGTTTTATCTTCCATGGTCCATAGGTTACAACATATGCAATATTATTGACAATTTGCCGATGCTCATATGCATTACACTAGAGTGATGTAGAGAGGGTTGATAAGTGGTTGTTTGACAGATCCACGTGAAAGTGCTAATTGTTGAAATTTAATAAACTGTTAACCATTTAACTACCACGAGTACGCAGCGGATATGGATCATGTTTGGTACATATGATTAACACACAATAAACATAAAGAAATCATACCTCTTGAAGAATCAAATGCTAATGAAACAAAGTGGATAAGTTTCCACCTCTACGGTTGCTCACACAAACACGTCAACCAAGTACGTCACGATGCTAGTCGTTACTTTAAGTCTCTCAAACACCAAGTGTTACTATTGTTTCTTGAACCGAATATCACAAACAACCCGTGTTTAATACTTGTTCTAGATCCGATCCAAATACCTAAGTGGTATACGTTTGGATCGAACAAAGAAACAAAAAGGAAAACCCAAACTGACCACCATGAGGATCGAACCAAGGTCAGTGGGATCATAATCGAATAACATAACCAATGGACCAGAAGTTCATTGATGTGATAGTTTGTTAAAGCATGAGATATATATATCTAGACAAACACATATGTATTAATTGCATGGATATGAAACTTCATAGGTATGCACATTAATTTATATGAATATAAAATATTTATACGTATGCAATTTTAGGCTAGAATTCGGCTGACATTTATTCGACTTATTTGTATTTTGTGTTTAGGGATATGCAATGTGCCGTTCCTCTTGACTTAGGGGTGAGGGGTTTATATATACCCTTTAAGCCCTAATCATGATAGAACTAGGAAACCTTTTTTCCATCCTTATCACAATTCTCCTTTCTTCTTATCTCCAAGAACCAACGAACCTAGACACTCTCTAGATCCTTCTATGTGGTCGGATAACATTAGGCTACCACAAGGTTCATGTCTTATCGTTTTTAGTCCTTTGGTTTACATAAGAAACTTACGTGAAGTTTAAACGTACTCCAAGTATCTTAACGTGTGTGCCCCTAATAGGCTCATATATTTCTAGTCGTATAGGTGCTAATCCAACTAACATATTCCAACATATAGTATGGAATTTCTAAAGAAACATACATCTCAAATAGTTCTTTTTTTACAGCTGTAAAAACTGATGTACCTTTAATACTTGTTCTCAGAAGAAGTAGCTAAGTTCAACCATATCTAGACGTATAGAGTGGTATAAGAACCCAAATAACACGTATGCAAACTTAATATTTTGTCTTTTTAGCCTCTTGATGGGTCCTTTATGCGTATTTTAATATAATTCTAAAATATTGTTTCAAAATATTCTAAAAACAATAAACCATATCGTGTTTCTGCCATGAGGAAGGTCATTGAGGGTTGTATTCTAGAATCGGGTGTTGATAATATTAGATGGAACAACTCAATCCTTATTAAAATTAACATCCACTCTTGGCATTTGAGTAACAATCGGCTTCCTACTAGAATCAATTTAGATGCACGTGGAATCGATCTACACTCAGTTCGTTGTCCGATTTGTGATGAGGACGGATAAACGCAATACAAAATAATGACAACTGTAGCAAACCAAAAGATAATAAAGCTAAATCGTCCAAAATCCGAATAAGTCTACAAAACGGGGATTCCTAGTCATAAACGGGGCTTACTAACTAATATGTATCTAACTCTAACGGGGCTTAATAAACTTATATATAACATATCTAGGATAGGGAAACAAGGTGTTTAAATGTCGCCAAAATCAACATTTAAAGTAATTAATGTAGCATACTAATAATATATATACTTAACTAATCATCATATCGCATCATCATCATCGCCACCTCCTTGTCATCTACCACAACCGCCACCTCCGCTAGACCACAGACTAAACTCCTTAAAATATCGTAGTACTTGGAGTCGCTTATGAAAAGATCCTATCATAAAAGGTCTACCTTTCTATGCATGCTCATGAGCGACTTGTCGCGGGGCAGGGCATACTTGGCCTGGATGTGGCACGTGATGGCAATACCCGACCCACACCGAGAATGTGCACCACGAAAGCTTTACCTTTGCAAGCATTAACGGACGGTCGAGTTGTTAGGGTTATACTCATTAGACGTTCAACGGGACGAAGTCGACGATGTATGGTTTTACATTAGACGTTCAACGTACGAGTTCGATATGATATGTTTTATACATTAGGAGTTTAACGGACGAGTCGATATGTTATGGTTGCTACATTTGACGTTCAACGGACGAGTCGATATGTATGGTTATCATTAGACATTCAACGGACGAGTCGATATGGCCCATGGTTATACATTAGACGTTCAACGGACGAGTCGAGATGTTAGGGTTATACATTAGACGTTCATCGGCACGAGTCGGATGATATGGTTATCATTAGAGTTCAATTCGTACGAGTCCGATTTGATTATGGTTATACATTAGGACGTTTAACGGGACGGAGTCGATATGTATAATGGTTGTACATTTTGACGTTCAAACGTGGGACGAGGCGATTATGGTATGCGTCATAATTAGACATTCAAAGGACGAGTCGATATGGCACGGTTATACTTTAGACGTTCAACCGGACGAGTCGAGATGTTAGGGTTTATACATTATAGGGTTAACGGATTGAGGCGACGATATGTTAGGTTATACATTAGACTAGGTTCAACGGATGAGTCGAGATGTTAGGGTTTTTCAAATAGAGTAGTTTGTCATTTGCCAAATGTAATTTCGTACGATTTTCGAGTAGTTTGTTTTTGCAAAGATGTAAATTCGTATGTTTTAATTATTGTATGTGAAGACCTTTGTTTTAAACTATTTATGATATGAATGTGTTGATGTATTAACGATATGAGTGTTTATGTATAACGATATCACCTTAAAAACATATATATATATTTTTGTTAAAATATACGGAATATCGGACCGAAACAAATCAAAAAAACGTAGTTTAATTATTTTATATCAAATAATTTTAAATAATCTATTTTTTAAAATATTAATTATTACCCCCCCACCACACTCCCCCCTCCCCTCCCCCCCCCCCCCCCCCTCCCGCTCTCCCTACCCCCCCCCCCCCCCCCCCCCCCCCCCCCCCCCCCTAATAAATATAGTTTTGATATATTAATAATACTTTTAGTAAAAAATATTGTTGTGAGTAGTTGTGATATATTAATAAAGTCTAAAAAATTTAATATAACTTTCACGGGACATTTGTCGCGGCGAAACATCTTTTTTATTTTTGATATATTTGTAATATGTTAATAAAACTTTATAATTTTTAATAATACTTTCCCCGACGACATGTCGCCGGGGAAACATCTTGTTTGTACAAGTCCTCAGCAAACGTATATTAACATAATTATCTTTTTTCAAATAAAAAATTGAATACAGCGACATGTAGCGGGGTGGGGAAAAGTAAGCGGGAATATTTACGCATCGTTGTACGTAGAAAATATTTGGTCAAATTTTTTAAAGAACCTACATCCCGGCGACACTGTCGACGGCGGAAAAGTGCTCAGCAATTACTTTACTCAAATTTTTCTAAGAGGATTTGGTGCCACGCTAGGATCTTATTTTTGTCGTTTAGTGCATATTACCCAGCGACATATGTCGCCGCGGGGAAGGAAAAGTTCGTCATATTCTCATTTTTCTTGTAGTTGATTATAACGTACTATTTTCACAATTAAGTTTCATTACTTAGGTTGGTTAATGTTTGGGTAATCATACAATGTAGAATTATGCAGTATGCCTCTATACGTTTTTTGCTCCCAAACAGCTATCGATTGCGTATTTTTTCAATCCTCATTGCATGCAATAATAACCATTTGAGAGTGGCCTAGTGATAAATTATTATACTTTGTGCCCACCGTTCAATATTGTCGACAAGTTCAGATGCAAACAACTAAGTAAACAATCGTTATGTTGCCACGTTAACCTTCCAAAGGAGGGTTGGCTTTTACCCCGTTTGTGTCCGGCCATGTGGTGCATGTTGGGCTCAAACCTGCCGAAAAGTCGAAAAATATAATATGGCTAAAAAATGTGTGCAAGAATCCTGAATCTTCGCATTTAGTAACTAACAAAAAAATATTTCGATGGTATAAATAACCCTTCATGCATTCTTCTCATTATTTAAGCATTACTACATTTTATTAAGTGTTTGTCTAACAATGCCCTCGTAGCAAAAACAGGAAAACTTCATTCATTATACTACAGATTACGTTTTTTTAATTAGTTTTAAAGTTTTATTAATGTATGTTAAATGCATTTTTTAATTTAAAAGAAAAGTTTGAGTCTAATTGACTACCTCACTAATGCCTATGAGACTTGTTAAACAAACCTTTTAATTATTTCCTAGGAGGTCAATCTCATAAAAATTAGAAATAATGATTTTGGGTTCGTGGTCTTTTCGATAAGAAATGGACGAATGAAGTTAAACAAAAATCAGCTCGAGTTGGTGTCGACGTTCTAAAAGAAAACTGGCAAGGGCGCTTTTTAACAAAGTCACAGGGGCGCTTATACAAAAATTCAGGACGGAACCAGAACCAAAAATATGACTAGTTGCACACCATTTTTTTGAACGTCAACTTACAAAAAATATATGCTTTGATTAAAATCGATTGGGAAAGTTAAAATACCTTAAAAAAACTAGGATATCGGGGAATGAAATAAAACGACATACTCGATATCGTGTGTTGACAAAAAGTTTAAAGCAACAATACAAGGTCGATTTGAGGATGTTGGAAGCGATATTGATAATGTGTTAATGGTAACGAGGATGTTGTTAATAAAAGAGCGGACGATTGTTAAATTCTTCAAAAGTATTGTGCTATACTACATTGTTAGAAACGCACAAAAGTTAAAGTTAATATGGTCAGTTTAAAGGGATGAGAACTCTAGTTTCTTTATGGCTGAATGCTTAACAAAAAACGTATTCTTCTTAATATTCGGTGTATTCGTGTTCGACTGGAATCTGAATCGATAACATCCGAACAGGTGTGAATGAAGGGTTTTTTTTAATCACTTTAGTAAAAGGTTTTGTAAACCTGATCCTAGGCGTGCCCTTATTCAGATGAAATATCAGAAGTGTCTATCATCGGAACAAAGGACGGAGTTGGAGAGTGAGGTGACCAATGACGAAATCAAGAGGGCGGTGTGGGATTGTGGGACGGATTGAAGGCTCCGGGTTGTATGGTTTCACTTTGGTTTCTACCGTCGATTTGGTACATTATGAAAGTGATGTGTCGATGCCGCGAAACTTTTCTTTACATAAGTAGATATTCCTAAAGGATGCAATTCGTTCATTTATTGCTGTTGATTCCTAAAAATTTCGGGTGCTAAATTTGGTTAAAAGACTGTAGACCTATTATGTCTTAATTGGGAGTTGTAAATATATTGCAAAATTCTGCGAATCGTCTTGTTGTGTTTTTGGGTGCACTATTGAAATGTGTGTGCAATCTTGCTTTTATTGCAGATAGGCAGATTTTAGATGGCCCGTTTATTCTTAATGAAGTGCTCCAGTGGTGCAAGGTGAAAAAGAAACAGTCTTTAATTTTCAAGGTAGATTTTGAGAAAGCTTATGATTCGGTTCGGTGGGATTTTTTGGATGACGTTCTAAGTAAGTTTGGTTTTGGAGAAAAGTGAAATGTGGACGTGGTGCATACAATGTTGCACTCCTAGGTCTTCGAGAGATCTATTATAATTACATTGGTAGAAAGAGGAGGAGGGGGGGCGGGTTCTAATTCTGCAAAGGGCTAAAATAAGGTGATCCGTTATCCCCGTTTTTGTTCATTTTAATCATGGAAAGCCTACATTTATCGTTTCAACGGGTGGTGGACGCGGGAATGTTTAAGGGATTTAAATTAGGCACCTCGGTGAATATTTCTCACATGTTCTACGCGGATGATGCGGTTTTTGTAGGACACGTGGTGGGGAGAGTACACTTTCTACTTTAGTGCATGTTCTCGAGGGTTTTTTATTAGGGCGTCGGGCTTAAGAATTCAATATGAGCTAAGAGTAAAATTATGGTTTGTTTATTTGGATAGTGATATAGGTTAAGGGGGCCCCCACTGAAACTTGGGTAGTCTTATTCTTTAAAACTACGTTTTTATATCTCGGTTTTGATAGTGGGTGGCTCTATGTCTCGGGTGCATGCGATGGAATGGAGGTTATTAAACGGGTTAAGAAACCGTCTCTCCTAAAATGGAAGATGAAACATTGTCAATTGGAAGGTATGGCTTTCGTTATTAAAGTCGGTTGTTCTTAGGAGCGATGCTAATTCCATATGTCTATATTTAAAGTCCCCTTCGGGTGTTGATTCGTACTGTTTAGGAGTCGATCCGTAGCCATTTCTTTAATGGGCATGATTCCAACAGTAAGAAAGCCTCATGGGTTAATTGGAAGAAGATTTTAGCTCCTAAAGAAAGAGGAGGTCTTGGTGTATCAAGTTTATATGCTTTGAATGAGGGTTAAATGTTCATAATGGGAAGTGGAGGTTTTATACGCAAGATTTCTTCTTTTTTATGGTCAAGGGTTATTAGGCGATTCATGGCGGATGACTGGTTAAATGGGACAGTCGATCACGGAGAGTGGATCTAAGTCTTGTTTTGGATGAATATTGTTCACGAAAACTAATGCTTGTTGAATAAAGGTATTGTCTTAATTGAGTTTATGCGTATATTAACTTGGGAATTGGCAAATACATCTTTATGGGGTGGAATATTGTGGACTTGAAGTTGGTGGCTACGACTCAAAAATGGTCATCAGCTTATATATGCTCTTGAATCTAGTAAATAAAAAAAAAAACCACTTATTGTTGGGATTGAAAAGTTAGCAAAACACAGTTTGGCTTTTTCGTTTTAGTTTTGAAGAGCGCCGAGAGGGGGTGTGGAACAAGAACAATTCGATGAGATTGTTGCTTTGGTTGCACATGATGTCTTTTAAGCTCCCTATATTGAAGGATGGACTTGGACGTTGGAGAGTTCGGGAGATTTTTCCGTGGCTTCGGCTAGAAAATTTATTGACGATAAATCGATTCTGGTGGTTGATTATAAAACTCGATGGATTAAATATGTGCCTATTAAGGTGAATGTTCATGCGTGGAAGGTCAAGTCTAATTGCTGCCAACTAGGGTTTAACATATCTCCGTCGAGGGTCATTTATATGCTTTTCTTTCATGTAGTGCTATTTGTGATAAGGGGCACGGAGACGTTCTCGCCATTTGCTCTTCTGTGTTGCATGGTTCAGCAAGTTGTTTCGCCTTTATCACTGCTGGTGGATGTCATTATATGGAGTATCGAATCATACGATGGTTGGTTGGATATGGGATGTGGATATTTGCGTTTACCGTATAAGTATAAAATGATGCTTGAAGGAGTGGTTTCTCGTAATGTGGTGACAAATCTTGGAAGTTATCGTAACAAGACTATTTTCGGATAAGGCTCAGCGAAGGCCAGTTGTTTTTTTGATGATGTAGTAGTGTAAGTCTTATAATTTGGGCAGGTATAGATGTAAAGCGTCGTTTGCTTGGAACGATTGGAAAAAATCCGCATCTTATTTCTTTGTAGTTGCTAGCTTCTTGCTAGTTTATTATCAATAAAATAGTTGTTCAAAAAAAAATTAAACGGATGCATTTAAGATGCATTTAAAGTAAAAACGATATTAATTTCAAAAATTGACACTAAATAGAAGAAATCTATGAGGTCCTGGGACCTCACGGGAACCCATCTCGTCCATGTACTAGCAATAGATTAACAAACTTAGCTTACAAAAGTATTGTTTTATCTTCAAGAAAAGAGAGAAGTACAAAAATCATCCTTGTGACTTGTCAAAAAACCGTCTCACGTCCCTCGTTAAATAATTGTTTCAATAACACATACTCTTCTCCGTCCTGTTTTTGGGACACGATACATCCCTTGGACTAACGGTGCAAAAAAATTTCTCGTTAATTATTAACGAGGGTCTAATTTTAACGGATGCACCTATATAATGAAGTATTGTTGTCTTTTGCTGCACATTGATGATTTTTTGCACTTCTCTATTAATAGTGTTTTTTTTTGATTTTAATTTAAAAAAAACTTTTTACATTATTAGTCGTAAAATAAATTATATTTTTTTACAAAACTTTTAAAAAATTTGCACTTTACAAAAATCTTAATTTTTTTAAAAAAAATTAGTTTTTGTTTGTTTTTAAATTTTTTTTTACAAAACTTTAAAAAAAATTCGTACTTTTACAATCTTAGTTTTGAAAAAAAAAATTAAAAACTTTTTATTTTTTAAAATCTTAGTATTTAAAAGTACAAAAAAAATTTAAAAATTTTGTAAAAAAAGTGCGAAATTTAAAAAATAAAATAAAAAGTGCGAAGTTTTTTAAAAAATTTTAAAAAGTTTTGTAAAAAAAAATTTTAAAAAGTTTTTAAAACTACGATTTTTGGTGGTTCGATTATTTAAAAAAAAAAAAAAAAAATTTCGAACTTTTTTAAAAAATTTGAACATTTTAAAAAATAAGATTTTTAAAAAATACGAAAAAGATTATAAATATTTATTCAAAACAATTAGATTTTTAAAAGTGCGAATATTTTAAGAAAAAGTTTTTAAAATGTACAACAAAATTTTTTAAAGTAACTAAAAAAAGTACGAAAATAAAATATATTTTTTTTAAATAACGAACCAAATCCGACTTTTTAAAAACTTTTTTAAAAATTTTTTAACAAAATTTTTACAAACTTCGCACTTTTTAATTTTTTTTTTAAAGATTTTGTAAAAAATTATTAATTTTTTTTAACGAAAATAAATGTAAATTTTTAAAAAGAAATAAAAACAAACAAAAACTTTTTTTTAAGAGAGAAGTGCAAAAATCATTCATGTGACGGCAAAAAGACAACAATACCCTCCTATATAGTTGCACTGTTAAAAATTAAACGCTCGTTAATACTTAACGGAAAAAAAATTTGCACCGTTAGTCCAAGGGATGTATCGTGTCCCAAAACATTGACGGAGGAATGTGTTTTGAACAATTATTTAACGAGGAACGTGAGACGATTTTTTGACAAACCACAAGGATGATTTTTGCACTTCTCTCTCAAGAAAATGAACGTCTAAAACCGGTCAAAGCTAAGTCAATTGACCAAACTGTCACTATTTATATCAACCGTTGATCATCTCACCATCTAAAGGGTTAAAACATAACACATCCATCTTTTAAATTCAAATAAAGAAATATCTTTAACAAATTTACTACAACTCCAACTTCCATCTCTGTTGTTACAACTACTTTTTAGCCATCTAAGTTCTAAATAGTAAGTTTTGAGCCTACATGTTTTGCACCAGTTGTGTAAACTTTACATTATACAATTCTCACCATTAATTTAATTACTTTGGTTCGTGAATATATTGGGAATCATATATACAATGTAGAATCTATGCACTATACGATATTTGCATCAAGCAGCATCGATGCGTATTTTCATCCTCCGTGCACATATAGTGTTGGGCTCAAACCTGACAAAAAGTCGAAAAGTATGGTTAAAAAATGTGTGCACGAATCACGAATCTTCACATTTAGTAACTTACAAAAAAATGTTTCGATCGTATTGACTATTGAATACATAAAAATATTCTTCTCATTGTTTAAGCATTAATACATTTTAGTAAGTGTTTGTCTAACGAGCACCCTCATAGCATTTTTAAAAAAACGAGAAAACTTCGTTAGTTGAATTAAAGATTACGTTTTAAAGTAGTTTTCAAGTTTTATTTAATGTGTGCTAAATGCATTTTTTTATTTAAAAGAAAAGTTTTAGTCTAATTGACGACATCTAGCTAACCATAATCTATGACCCTTTTATAGACTTGGCTCATGGCTTCAAGCCATAGCTAAAAAGTGATGTTACATTATCAAAAAGTTTCATGGCACCACACTTATCATGTCACCATATTTTATGGCTTTCTTCTTTGCATCACAAAATGTGATGCAATGATACAGACATACCCTATTAAAACAGAAATACTACAACACAAAAAGAAAAAAGAAAAAAAAAGAAGCCCATGACATGAGCTGGGTATACCAGCCGAGCTCCTTTGACACGAGGCCTGTTGTTGATGACGCAAAAATTCCTTGAGTTGGTGTCATGAAGCGAGGCTATAAGCCAAAGATGCCTCCCTCTCTAGGCAAAATCATCTAGCAAAGTAATCATTCATTAAGAGGTCAATCTCATAAAAAAACTGATATAATGATTTTAGGCTCGTGGTCTTTCGATAAGATATGGACGAATCAAGTCAAACAAAAATCGGTTTCGACTTGGTGACAAACCGATCTAAAAAGTAGGCGGACCTTTTAACAAAGGTCAAGGTGCTTATATCAACATAAGAATGGAATCAAAACCAAATATGATCGAGTGCATAATTTTTTTGAACCATAATATACTAGAAACACATTTCGATTGACCAAGGGCATTCGAAAAATCAATGTTTTTTTGAAAAAATTAACATTGTATCGAAAAAATCTATAAAGACTTGGGGACCTTACGGACCCTGATCTTGTCCCTGCACCAGCAAGTATGCCTAAATAGATTAAATGAGTTAATTGAAACCAACTTGTTTCAAAAACTAAATAAACTCAATAGATAAAACTGACAATAAACCCTTATGATAAATTAGTTTAAAAAATTTATTTGTAAAAACTAAAAATAAAATTGATAAAAAAACTTAGCTTAAAAAACTCTTATGAAAAACAGACAAAA
>BQNB010161961.1:2208-12527 GCA_026074375.1 Tanacetum coccineum | reverse complement strand
CCATGATAATTGTATTCGTTACAATTATTACAAATAACGGGTGTATAACAACGTAACCCAATACCACACTATAACGCATTACTATGACACTGCTTTTATAACAATTACTTATGATAACTTGTATTCAACTATTACATTTCAAACCTATAAATTTCACTCAACCATTGTGTTGACTTTTTAGCATGTTTATCTTAGGTAATTGAATAACTTATGGCATGGAGTGACATGGACTTGTAGATGGCTAAAACTGGTTATCATTCACATTGTATGTAACTAGATTTTGGGACCTGCCTTTGTAAAACTCTGATTTTAAATGAATGATAACGTATCTTTTGAACAAACGTCTCTTTTGAGTCGTTTTCTATGATTATGATTGTTGTATCCATGAAGTAATACCCTAGATTAGCTTCCGCTGCTATATGTAAAAATGTGGGTGTTACAGATCTGTTCGAAAAATATGTAACAAGTCATTTTGTTTGTTTATTTACACATCTTTTTTATTTTCAGAGTCCAACGTATATCAACTTCCTCCGGTGGTTTGATCCACCAATTTGTCAATCGTCTGTTTAGATTATCCCTGGTTTGTTGAGGTACATAATGAGCTTAAAGAAATCCTTGATATGGTTGAAGAAAAGCGACTAAATTTGATGACATATCTCATCATCAATTGGATTGTGATTGGGTTTTACGTTTCTTGTATAATGTGAAGCTTTAGGGTAGTTGTTTTTTTGGTGGAATTGGTCGAATATATATATATATATATATATATATATATATATATATATATAATCTTTTGGGTAGATGTTCTAAGTAGGTAATGGGTTATGGTGTTGGGAATGTATGTGGTTTTGTGTTGGCTGGTGAAATTGTAAGATATCAATCCTACACACCAATATGGATCGAATAAACTAGAAAGAGAAAGTGAGGTTGGGAGGTTTTTTAGAGAGAGAAACAATGAAATACTTATGAATAAATGAAAACCAACACCCGCTCCATGTGTGGAGAGGGTATATATATGAGTTTACATGGGTGATGAGGTGTCATTTTATACACTTTTTCGGGGTCATTTAACCCCCTAAATCATGCAAATATGCCCAAATTACATACTTAACCGCTCCTTTTGTGTTTATAGCACTTGGATGGCTTGTGGAGGAAATACACGTGACTTTGGCTCATTCGGAGAAGAAACAGACAAGATTACAACTCTACACCAAATCTGATGAAGAAAATGCGTACAGTGGCTGGAGACGGTGTTACGATTCACTGTGACGGCGTCAGGACGTACAAAGGACGGCGTCAGGATTTTGACGACAGCGTCAGGATCCAACCGACTTAAGAAGCCCTAGAAGATACGGCGGGTCGACGGCATCAGGATTATAACGTGGCGCCGTCGCGCACATTTTCCTATTTATACAAACTCGTATTAAGGGTTTTAGGTGTGAACTTTTGGGAGACGAACCCTACCTTTAGAAGTCGATTGTAGCAGCTATTAGGCTCGTTTTTAGAGTGTCAAAACCCTCTTATATCAGCCTTAAATACATGTTTTAATCAAATGAAATCTTCTATCTTTTATCATTCAATATGTTTATGTGTTGTTTGATTGATTCTTGTTCTTCGCTTCCATATAATATGCTAGGCTAGATCCATTAGTATTTCCTTATGATTGCATGAAACTTAGTTTGTAGATCCTTTTAATATTGCTTCTTGTGATAGATGTGGGCGTTAGGCTCTAGAAAACTGGCTATAAAATACTACATTAGCATAGACGTCTAGGAAACACGAGTGTGTAGAAAGGATACCATCGGTAATTTCATACTACTTTCCATAATATGTTTGATCCTATTTAAGTGTTTTAATGCATGTTCAGTATTGAGGGAGCTGTAATAGTCTTTTCAAACTACCTTAACTTTGTGGTTGCCTTAACAACTATGTACATGAGACGGCGTTTTGTTGTAATTCGTTCATGACTTCGGAAATATTTACAAAGATCTATCCAAGTGTGACAAAGCAATAGAATTAGGAGAAGCAAATTAAGGAGTATTGCATGATTAAGTAAATATGTTCGTTTACCATTTAAGTTCTCACAAAAGTAGTCGTAGATTATTTTAGGGTTTCATTAGTTAAAACAAACAACCTCTTTAGAAACTTGAATTTTAATTGCATTTATAAAAATAAAAACACCAAAAATTATCTTCTTCAACACCTTAGGACCGTATTATATTTTTTCGAGCTCTTCTACACTATTCTTATTGAAACAAAAACTCCGAGTCTGCATATACCATTCCAATACAATTTAGAGGTTAATGTATAGAGTGTTCGTAATAACTCTTTGTGGTCCGAACACACATTAAGTTTTTAGCGCCGCTGCGGGGGAAATCGTTAGGTTATTGGGATACTATCTAGCTGTAGGTCTACCTCTATGATCCTATAAGTAAGATTTTTAATTTCTGTCTATTAGATTTTTTGTAGTCTATTTTTATTTGTGTTTATGTGTTTTGTAAACATCTTTCTCATTGACGCTGGGAGACCGAAAATTCTATCCCTAACCTTAGGAGCCTATTTCCTCAGATTGCCACAAAGGGTTTTCGAAACATTGATAGCTCCCGATGGGAACAATGTGTGCCTCTGTGATCCAACACCATCCGGTTGGTGCAAAACGGATGCTCATTCCACGGACTTCAGTCCGAGGATCCAAATCAACATCTTAAGGATTTTCTAAAAGTAGTGGACTCACTTGACCTTGATGTTGCAAATAGGGAAAGGACGCGCCTGCTTTTATTTTAATTTTCCCTTCGCGATCAAGCTAGCAATTGGCTTGAATGTCTTCCAGCATTATCCATCTCCACCTAGGAGGATCTTACTACTCGTTTTCTTGCTCAATTTTTTCCATCAGGAAGGACTGTATAACTTCAAAATGACATCCTGATGTTCCAACAACATCAAGGTGAATCTCTCTCTGAAGCATAGACTCGTTTCAAGGACTTACTCCAAAAAGTCCCTCATCATGGCATCGATCTTTGGCTTCAAGTCCAAATATTTTATAACCATGTCAATCCCGCCACAAGGCGAACCATCGATCAAGCGGCTGGTGGTAAGCTACGTGACAATAACGCCAAAGAATACTATGTTTTACTAGAGGACCTAGTCCTCTATGAAAACGAAAGTTGGAATGACCTAAGGGACTTCGCTAAACTGATCAAGGCAAACTCTTTGCCTCAAGATGTCCCGAGTACATCTGGCCGTCGTCTCATTCAACTCGAAAATCAAGTCCAATGCTTGATGGAAGCTCATCTTGCACCTAAACCATCTGTTCAAGTGAACAAAATAACTTCTTCATGCGAGATCTGTAGTGGTCCCCATGACACTCAATATTGCATGGAAAATCCCGAGCAAGCTTTTGTTGATTATGCATCCTTGTGTACCGACAAAGCGGGAGGTAAGTTGTTCACTTTCAAACCCGAGCAAAACAATCTTGGTGACATCTATAATCCATCATGGAAAAGTCACCCAAACCTTAGGTGGATGCAACCTCAAAATTTTTAAAACAATTTTTTAAACCCACCTAATCATTTTCAGCCCAACGGTTCATTTCTGAACCGCTCCTTCAACAACAATCCTCAAAATTTTAATAATCAATTAAATCTCAAAGGATTGGTGTCCAGCTTTATGGCATCTCAAGCCACTAGATTGTCTAAGTTTGAAGCTGATTTCAAACAACAACAACAAGGCGAGATGACCAATAAAATTGACACAGTCTTGAAGGCCATCAATGATCAAATGACAGGAGCACTCCCAAGTGACATAGTTAAGAACCCGAAACCGAATGTTAACCCCACCTCTCCAGTTTCATCTAGTCGTTGTTACGCAACGAAAGACCCTCAATGCTCGTCTCATCCCCTCAATTCGATTAATGTTATCAAAACGTGTTCCAAGGAAACAAACCATTCTCAAAAGGACCAGTTGCAAACGGTCATTAAAATTAGAACACAACAATTAGAAGAACCCGAACAAACTTTAGAAGACAAATTCAAAGATTTGCATCTTAACTTACCGGTTCTTAAAGTTCTAGCTCATGCTCTAATGTACAATGCAATCCTGGACAAATACGTAGAGAGATTAGAGCTAGGCAAAAATAGGTCCGCGTTCATTCAAGGCAAAATGCCTATGAAAATGAAAGATCCTGGATTATTCACTCTACCTTGTAGACTAGGAGACTCCAAGCCTTTTGATACCTTAGTCTATTTAGGGTCTTGTGTGAACTTAATCCTATTATTCCTCTTCAAAAAGCTTAAAATTAGACTATTAGAAGAGATCGACCATGTTTTTGGGTTAGCAGATAGAACTAAGTCTTATCCTGTAGGCATCATCAAGAATGTAGAAGTCCACATAGAAAGGTTAAAACTCTTAGACAACTTCTATATAATATACATGGAAAAAGACCCTGCAACCCCTTTACTAGTAGGAAGAGGATTTTTAGCGACCGCCAATGCCGTGATAGATTGTAAAAAGCCAAAATAGCAATAAGTGAAGGAGTTACTAGGTCTATATTTGGAGTAAAAGAAATCAGCCTAGGTGACAAAGAAATACCTTACTAGACTACCCTAGGTAAAAGAGAATATTATGAACCATGGCCTAGTACGGGTGGTGCTGGTGTCCAACCCCCTTTTTATGTTAAGAAAAACTTTGTGAAACACCATTTGCCTTGGGAATGGCAACTGGCTAGAGATACCATGCTCAACCCATTTAAGGATGTCCTAGTATTTAGAAATATGGTAGAATTCTTAGGAGTTATACCTATCAATCTTAAAGGAAATAAGTGGGAGTCGGAAGAATTGATAAAGAAAAAGATAGATTGGAATAAGCCACCAAAAGAAGGAGATGGTGTGTGGCACCTTTAGGATTGAATTGATTGACACTGACAAAGAAAAATTCAAAAAGACCTTTCAATCGATCCCCACCACTAGGATGTTGTCCGATAAAGAAAATCCAAGCGAGATCATCAACTTGGACCGTTTCCATGATTTCTAGTAGCGTGACTCCGAGTCTAGCTACAAGACTCATTAAATAAACAAAAGCGCTTTTTGAGAGGCAACCCAATCTTTTAATTTAATGCATTTTAGGAGTGTCGTGTGTTTTTAATCTATACTACTTATAAAGCAAAAAATGACCCTCTCTCTTCATTTAAGACCTCAAAAAATTAAGTAATTCAAGTTATAAAGCATAATGTACAATCTTTAAATGCAAGCCTTCACAACAAAACAAACTATCTAACAAATACACATATTAAAGCAAAATGTACAACATTTATTTTCTCCATGCATATGTTACAAGTTGATATGTGTGAAAACACATATCCATTTTATATTAAAATAGACCCTTAAAAGACCAAAACTGTGCTTTAAATACTTGAATATTGCTTGTTTTGTCTTTCTTATTGTGTAGGTACGGATAAAGCAAAAATCACAAGAAAACAGGTCAAAATCGGACAAACACGGACACGGGAACGGAAGAGTACGCAAAAAGCCGGGAGGAAGCTATCGAAGTCAAACCCTGGTCAACCTTAAGTCAACCCTAAGTCAACCCTTGGTCAAAAAAGAGACAAAAATTCCAAACTCCCGAATCAGTCCCTCAAAAATCATAAATTACAAAAATGGTCCCTAGTCCCTAAAATAAGTTAACACCCGTTAACTATTAAACCCTAAACACCCGTTTACCTCTAGCCCACCTCCTTTTATAAAAAAATAATAAGCCCAATCCTTGCCCAAGTCAACAAGCCCACCACCCCTAGTCAAACTTACCAACCATTTTAAATGGTTAGAAGAGGCGCGAATGAACAATTACTGTTCATCGTCTCTAAGGTATAACCATAAGGTCAAAATCATAGGGCTAATGTAAATTGAGGGCATAAAAGGAAGATTCAAGTGATAAGGTCCACGTTGGCTAAGTCATACATCATCAAGGCTCTCCTATTGGTCAAACCTAAGGAAGAAATACACGGTGGATTGAAGAAAGCACAAGGGAATGTTGGGATTTGCACTTGAGGTACTCTCACAAGAAGCACAAAGGCCTCTGACACACGGATGCCACGCTGGCAATCCGTGTGTCCCAAATCTAATCCAATGGTTGAAAAGCAAAGACTCAATGATTAGAAGAATTGAAGGTTATGATCAAGAGGAGCGCCTAACAAACTTTGGGGCTAGAATCTTCTTTGGCGAGCTATAAATAGCCCTTCATCCTCATACACACGGATATCTTTTCTTTTCTAGTTTTTAGCTTTTAAGTTTTTAGGTAATTTAGCTTAAGTTTTAAGTAAATGTAATTGTCATTTAAACGTTTATAATTTTCTTTTCAAGTAATGTAATCAAGCTTTTTAGTTAATGGAATTTAAGTTTTCTTAATAAATTGTCAAAAAGCTCTATATAAGCTCTAGTGATAGTGTAAGGATTCATAAGCTCTTATAAGCTCTCACAAGTCTATAAGCTCGTGATTGAGCTTAAATAGTCATTTAATCTACTTTAACTTTAAAAAACAGTTAAAAACCTTGGCTATTTGGATAAAAGGCTTATGGAAGGGAAACTAGCAAAGGATGAGTTTCCAAGGACTTTTACTGGCTTATCAATGATAAGCCAGAGCTGTTGATAAGCTCTTTGAGCATTTTTGCTTTTGTTTAGCTAAAGCACACTGTAAGTTCTCATTTATTCCCTTTGTCTTTAAATTTCTAGCTTATTTTGCTTAAGTTACTTATCTAGTTGCTTATTAGTAGCTTATCTGTGCTTATCTATATGTTTTTATGTTTGTTAAGTAGCTTTCATTATCTGTTTTTGATTTTTATAGATTAGATATAAGATTTCTCATTTTGCTCTTTAAATCTGTCATAAAATCAACAAAAGTAAAAAAATTAGCATAACCTTTAGATCTTAGTTTATAGCTTAATTGATAGTTAAAACAAGTTTATTAAGTCTATTATAAGCTAGTTGTCATCTGGTCTTTAAGTTTGTTTCATTAAGTTTCTAAATAACTAGCTTAAATAAATATTCATAAGTCTAAAGGAGTGTTTGGATTAGTGAGGTTTGACCCTTAAAAGTCAAAATGAGTTGAGTCCATTGCTTGAGTCATTTTTAAAATATCTTTAAATCAGTAGTTAAAGAGATTTTAAAGGTTAGGGTTAAAAATCTAGAAAGTTTAGGCTTATTTCTATTCTCCTGCACCTGGGGAGTTTGTTTTCAAAAAGCTAATAAGAGAATTTTTGATCCAAGCTTCTTTGAGCTTGAATCTTATTTATGTTGAGTTTAAACACACTCATTGAGTGTGTCTAGTGCAGGTGCATGTTTGACATACTTGGTCACCTGCATTGTTGTTTAGACTATTTTGCCAATTGCATCAGCAGTAGTAACTACTGTTACTACTGTTGATTTTTCATTAGCATTTAAGCTAGCTCAATTAAGCTTTAGGTTTTATAACTAAGTAAGCTTATAGTTTAGACATAGGATAAGTTAGTTTAAAACTTGTTTTCAAATTTCTAGCTTAATCTCTAGGTTTAATTTGCTTTTAAAGTTCATAAAAAAACCTCAAAAAGCCAAAAACAGTAGTAACTAAAACTTAGCTTTTAAATTTTGATTTCTAGCTTTTAGTATTTGTTTTTATGATTTGGATTAATAGTTTATAAGTAGGTTGTTAAGTTCTCAAAAGCTCAAATCCTGAAATAGCTTATTGTGCAATTTAGCTTATCTAGTTTTTAAGCTTTTAGTTTTAGTTTCTGAGTTTGCTCTTTTGAACATTAGATTTAGAGACCTTTTAGTGTTTTCAGTTAACTTAGCTTATTGAATTTAGCTTATACACATCATTAGCTTTTTAGAACAGCTTTTAGATTTGAATTTGAGCTTAAAATGAGTTGTGTGCAAGCTATTAAGTGAAAAGTAGCTTTTTAGCTTTTAAAAGCTAAGTTCCTGAAACAGCTTCTTCATAAGCTTTTTAAGAGCTTATTTTTAAGTTTCAGCTTATAGTTTCTTTGTTAAAGTTGCTTAAAAAGTTGTCCTTAACAACTTTTGTTCTTTAAGTTTTTTATAAAAACCAAAAAAAGGGAAGTGGAAGTCGAGGGTGAGCAAGGCTCGAACCCCCGACCTCAAAACCTCAACCTTTTAAAAACACACACACCCACTCCTTACCGCTGTGCCATTGGGTCTTTTTCATAAGACCCTTACTTCCTTTTTCACCTTTAATGCAAGAGATCTACTTTGTTCTTTCTTGCCTTTGACCGTTTTGAAATCTTTATTTATTACCTCTTCATAAACTTTCAAGTTTCCAATAAGTTCGTCAAGAGGTAATGTTGTTAGATTCTTTGATTCTTCAATCGCCGTGACTTTTGCGCGCCATTTTGGATGTAATACCCTAAGAAACTTCCTAACACAATTCTTGCTAGAAAAATCTTCATCAAGTGCTTTTAGACTAGTAATAATAGTGTTAAATTTTGCAAAGGCATTATCTATTGATTCCTCTTCCGAAATTGTAAATTGTTCATATTGTTGAACAAGAAGATCTATTTTATTAGCTTTGACTTGATTATTACCTTGATGAGTGATTAACAAAGTATCCCAAATTTGTTTTGCGGTTTGGCACATAAAAATTCTTTCGTATTCTTTTCTTGGTAAAGCATTATAAATTATCATTTTAGTTAGGTTTATTTTTAGCAAATTAGGGTTTTTGACCTTCATTTAAGGGTCCCGTTTTGCGTTTTTAGTTAAATTTTGATTTCCCGTTATTTGTTTCCATGCTTAATTGTTAAATTTAGTTAATTTTAATTGTTAAAAGTAGTTAATCAAATCAACTATTGTTTCCCATTCAAATCATTGTCCAAGCATCAAACGTGGTTTCAATTTCACAAGTCGTTAGGGAAACAACCCAGGGAATCATACTTCTCGGTTAAGATACGTATTATATTATATTATATATATTTTGAAGAATTTCCTTTTTGCCTTTGTCCTCAAGGGTAAATTGGTAATTTTCCATCGTATTATATATTATATATTTTAAAGTGTATCAAATTTTTGGCGCCGTTGCCGGGGATTTGTGATTAAGATTCTATCGTTTGAAGTTTGTTGATATTAATTTGAAGACCCTTTCATTTTTGAAAGTTTTGTTTTTGTTAAAAAAAATATAATAAATAAAAAGTAAAAAATATTTTTCTTTTCTTTTTAGTATAAATAGAAGATTAAAAACAAAAATACAAAAATATTTGCTCTTTAAATTTAAAAAGTTACAAAGTTGGTAAAAGAACACCAACAAATAATACCTTCAATTGAGGTATTATCATAATAAGTTCCCAACTCGAATCAAAGATTTAAAAACTTGCCATTTGTGTCATTTACGAAATACGGCTCACCTTAAAAAGTAAAATTTTTAAGAGCTACCGTGAAGTAAATTTGATTATTTGGTTTAAGTTGTCTTCCGTTTATCCGTTTAAAATAGATTGTTAATAAATAAAAAAATAATTAAAAAAATTAGTGTAATTGTTCGTTTATCTTTTTATTTCTTTTTCTACTTTGTGCATGCGCACTCGTTCTCAAACCCACAACCGTAACCGTCAACAAAGCCAACCAGCTGTTGTTCAACCATTTCATTTTGAAGAACCTTTTGTTAATCCTCCATTAGTTCCGATGGTTGATAACCGGACTATGGCACAATTGCTCTAAGCACCCACCGAGGGGTACGAGGATGCAATTGTAATTCCCGAAATCAATGCTAACTTTGAGTTAAAGCATGGTTTGATCAATCTTGTTCAAAACAAACAGTTTTTCGGACATGATAAAGAGGATCCACATGCTCACATCCGTTATTTTAATAAGATTACTTCAACAATGAGATTCCCGGACGTCGGATATTCCGAGCACGTCAATTAAGCTTATGCTTTTTCCGTTTTCTCTTGAAGGCTCAGCCCGGATTTGGCTAGAAAAAGAACCTCCTCGACTCAATTTTGACATGGGATGATCTTGTTTCAAAATTCATTAATCAATTCTTTCCTCCTTTAAAAACGACAAATCTTCGGAACGAAATCACGATATTTCAACAAAGATTTGACGAATCGTTTTACAAGGCTTGGGATCGATTTAATGACCTTCTTCGAGCATGCCCACATCACGGATTTTCGGAATTACATCAATTAGATACGTTTTACAATGCTTTAAATGCTAATGATCAAGATTCATTGAAATCTGCTGCGTGTGGAAACTTTTTGGATAAAATGCCTCCTGATAAGTGCTTAATTACACATATCTTTTACCTCTAAAAACGAGCTTAAATGACCAAAAACAGACAAAAACTGC
>BQNB010161960.1:0-14617 GCA_026074375.1 Tanacetum coccineum | reverse complement strand
AAAACATGAATTTTATAAAAATGAGAAACGTCATATAAACGAATAGGTCATGCCGAATTTTATAAAAGAATTTCAATACTTAGTAATTTTTCACTTAGATTTCTATTATCTTAAAAGCCCAATAAAATGGCCAAGCTATATAGTATTAAGATTATTAATTTGTAATGATACACTAAACCGGTAAATAAACAAAAACTATACTTTTACAAACAAGACAACTAGTTTAGTTAAAATGCGTAACGAAATACTAAATTATAAGATATTATTTTATAATCCCCGACTAATAGACAAAATAATAACTTTTGTAAAAACTTTGAAAACATTATTTATATAATTTAACTTTAAAACGTGTGTTTACTTTTATGCAAGAACTCTTTATTAATTTACTTGGTGATTTCCAAACACGGGTCGAATTATTTTGTTCAAATTATTTTTCTCACGTTTCTTATATAATACTTGTAAAGTATTATATACTGCGACTTATTCTTTTGGTTGTTTGTCTTTATTATATAATTCACCATATGAATTATATAATTGTTCCTTTTTTCATATGTAATATATACGGAATATATTACATACTTTGCGTTTGCTTTTCGATTTATTTTATTTACTCATCTATCGAAAAACCCAAATTCATCATCCTAAGCTAGTGGGATATAGCCGTTAAGTTAAGCTGCATCTTCTGGTCAGGCCGTTCCGTTTTCCATTTGTGATGTGCTTTCTATTTGCTTTTCTGCTAATTGTTCTGTAATGCCGAGGTGAGTTCATAGCCCCACGTTTCTACTGTTTTATATACGTTTTATATCTTTGGGGTGAGAAACATGCTTGTTTACAAACTCGTTTACTTCACTGAATTTCAAACTCGTATACGTTGATTACAAACTTGTTACATGATTTATACCACACTCGTTTTTATTTATGGATATAAGTACTTTAAGCTTTTACGAAAACGTTGGTTGTTTTTACTAGACACAAGTGCTTGCGTGAGATATCCCTGTTTACGTGTTGCCTAAGTAGCCGTTAAACCACACTATCTTTGGGTAGAGGCACCCACACTATCTTTGGGTAGAGGCACCCATATTATCTTTGGGTAGAGGCACCCATACGACAACAATTTGCAATAACTTGAACTATGGTTAAGGTTTCGATATTATAAGCTTAGTGCAACAGTAAATACCTCTTTTATGTGAAGTTGTATTCGTTGTAACTATCACATACGTTTCATATCTTGTGGTCCATACTATTTTGGTTGAACGTTTCTATTACTAAATACTTTTCATGATACTGCGAGTAAGTCAGTATTCACTAAACGTTTTTTATCCTCATAAATATTTTACTTAAACCTATGAATTCACCAACTTTATGTTGACCGTTTTTAGCATGTTTTTCTCAGGTGATTAGCTTTGGACTTCTTGACGTGCTATGTGGAGTCTACGTGCAATATGATACCATTATCAAGATTTTATTCCTCATTCATACTCGTTGACTTTTCAAAACTTACTTACGCTTCCACAAATGTTTAGTTTCTTTTAAATCCTGTAAAACTTATCTATTTTTAAATAATGCAACGAGTTATGATTTTCAAAACGTACATTAGTGGTCGTTCTCTCGTGCTTTGTGTGATGTATATTATGACGTCACGCTCTCGGACATGTATTCCGTCCAGGCCCTGTCTGGGGGTGTGACAGATTGGTATCAGAGCCAAGGTTATAGAGAACCAGGTAGAATATCTAGGTAGAATATCTAGGTCTGGTCTATAACCAGTATGTGATCCTCACGTGCTTCTATGTGTGCCTTATACGTGTTTTTGCTATGGCATATACCTGAGAACCATTTTTCCTTGAGCATGTTATGATATGGGTTTACCTCTGCCATGCGTTTATTTTTCTCTGCGCTTATCTTTTCTATACGGTCATTTTTTTCTGCGGTTTACGTTTGCTTTACGTATATTTTCCTTGATTACATATACGGAAGTTGTCTACATATATATCTAAACTTTTCTAAGACATTTTGAGTTGCTCAATGGTCTCACTAATATTTTCTCATCGCAACCTTATACAATATTGTTTTACACGAAACCCGTCACAGTTTTAGTTTACATGGAATTATGTGTGAATCTAAGTATTACAAGTCTTGTATGGGCGGGAATTGCAATGGAAGGATTGATATGATAATTGCTATGTTAACTCGTTCATAAAGACCTTTATCTTATTTACTTTAACCGTGTATTCATCAACTATTTTGAACTCTATGTCGATCTCCCCTGATTGTTTTACTCCCCGTCTTCAAAAACAAGTTTTAAACACTCGTCCCATACTCATTAGAGCACCTGCATCGTATTGTCATCCACCACCTTGAAGATTTTGTGAGTACGCGTATTGCTTCGGAAATTATTAAGTAAGATGATTTATAATCTCTTTATTTGAAAGGATTGGGACGTCTCTTCGTTTAAATAAATAAATTGTAAATAATCGAAACCTATAGTTTTATCAATTCATTGATGTACATAAAATTGGCGACGCTTTCTGTTTATGCTGAATAGTAAATTATAATGTACGTGGCGTTTAGATGGTAATTCCGAATATGACACGAGTATGAACTCAAACCCGATAATCACCGGAATCCGTTAAAAAGATCTAGAAACACTATCGTGTCCTACCACTCAGCGGAATCTTAAGGCCTCACTTGAACCACCTTATCTCATTCTTAAGTTATTACTTTTACCGTTACAAATTCCTACGATCATGAATTGTTTGTGGAGCTAACCGACTTGTGCACTCTTAAGCTAATGAATTTGATTCATCCTGGAACTAACGACTGCGTGCAATATTCCACCGCCTATCGCATAAGCTCTCCCTCGAGCTCCTCCCATTCGTTGACCTTTATTCTGGGGATGTTATTTCTCAAAATGTCCCCACTCTCCGCATCCCATCACCCTTTATTATAGTTATTGTTGCTATGTATTCTCATACTTTTGATTCGAGACTCTATATGTTTGTGCTATGATTTTCAAATTATTAAAATGAATAATTATTTTAATAAAGATTTTTGATGATTTCGGATATATATTTGTTCTTGTTGAGAGTATGTGAGATTTGTGAGTTGCAACAAAGATGACGATAAGGTTAGGCTAGTATTATAGTGGATTTGGTTGATTATTTTTGGCATAAAAGAGTTTTGGTTAGATTGGAAAATATGGCGATGTTATGGTCAAGTCCATGGGTGATTTATAAAAATATAGTTGTTGGTCCGAGTTTTAAATAGGGGTAAAATGAATGTTTAAAAATATTTCGAAAGGTTTATTAAGTGCCGAAAGTCTTTGAAAATATTCGTGGAGCTTTTTAATATTGAAACGAATGTTTCTAAAAATGATAAGTTGTTGCCATTGGTCGTTTCTAAATATAGCAATATATATATATTTAGCGAGCTAAGAATTTTGGTTAGACGCTAGGGTTTCACTAGTTCGTTTTTGGAAATATGGAAACGATTAAATTAGAGGATACTATTAACGTCCCGATACTAAAAAATTTCTTAAAATGGAAACTTTTAATTAATAGTAACTTTTCGTAAGAACGTCGTAACATCTTCAAAAACTTAACAGAGTTCGTTAAAAGACACATTTTTGTTGATAAACTAAAGCACATACTATATGGTAGGCTATTTCGTTATTGATAGTTCGTGTGCAACGTTTCTTACTTATTGTTATTTATCGTTCTACGACGCGTCTATTGATTAATTCGCGGTTGGAGCGTTTCGTTCTATACTATATTCGCACCGTTTGTTTACGATGGGTTGAGTCATGATTCATCATCGTGCTTCCTAGGTAAGTTGAATACTTGCATTCATTAGCCTCGTCCGATGTTGATCGTTGAAACCTGACCGATACAGAAACAAAACTCTGCCTTTAAACCATTTAAAACTTTTTTTCCAATCATACCCACCGCCTACACTTTCCCCTTTGATATTTTCACCATCAAGAGACTTTTTTTTACAACACTATTATATCGATCATAAAAATTGTAATGATATTTTTCTAAAATACCCATTTTGATGGATTATATATCCTAGTCAAACCTAGCCAAAATGTATGTATATTAAGAGGTGTCAAAACGTCGAATTTTGCTAAATAGAGTTATTAACGTCATGTCTATAACTGGTTTATTAAACCTTAAATCTTTTCTTGGTCAAAACAATCGCGTTAAAAACAAACACGAATCCCGAGAACGAGTTTCTTTACAGGGGTAGGTAATGTGACAACCGGCAATTTTCTGAACTTTAAATTACTATTTTACCCTTTAACTTTTTGGGTCCGACTTGACTCTTTGACGTTTTGACCTTTATTGTCGTATAAAAACAATTACCACGTAACCGGTAATTTTTCGGAACTTATTTTCATAATAAACCATAACTATTATTGCATATTTCTCATTTACAAATTTTAATTTTCAAACTTATTTGATTTGAAAACGAGAAGAAATCCCGCCAATTTGTGAAAAACCGCACAACGCGTACCGACGCGAAAATTATTAAATTGTATTTAATTATCTTAATTTATTTGATAAAAATATTTAATAAATTATTTAACATTTTATTTCGAAAACGTTTGTTAAAAACATGAATATTCAAATTAAAATTTCATTTTTTGGACAAAGGTTACCCGTGATGCCCATTGGTTACCAAATAAATAATAAACATTTTAAATATATTTATAAAAACATTTATAAAATACTAGTCGTGTAAATACTCACTTTTCATGGAAAAATCATTTTGAACGCAACGGCGTAATTTTCGTATTTTGAATCAACCATTAACTAGCCTAAACGAGTCCCGAACCATTATTTAACAAAAGTTACACTTTTAGTCCCTGTGGAAATAATTACACCATCTACCCTAGACTATCATGCACTTGCTACATTGTTTTCAAACTTTCCACTATATAAGGAAACCCTATTAGGGTTTTACTTAATCTTTAAATAGTCACACAATCCACACATTTTCTTCATAATGTTTCTGGAGGCCGTACCATACTCCGGCAGATTTGGCCACCCCACGCCGACGCCTCTCACCACCGTCAGCCTCTCAGCGTCATCTTCATCTCGCCACATCTTTGTCACCCCATCTCCACTTTCTCACACCACTACCCACATGGCACGCCGCCATCAACATCATCTCCACTAGCCGCTGGCCACTCACCACCGCAACCTCCATCACCTCGTCACCACCACCATCCTCTCCGCCACCTCTACGCCACCCCACGCTATCACCATCGTCACCACAGCGTGTGTACCACC
The DNA here is from genome assembly GCA_026074375.1 of Tanacetum coccineum. NCBI lineage: Eukaryota > Viridiplantae > Streptophyta > Magnoliopsida > Asterales > Asteraceae > Tanacetum > Tanacetum coccineum. Next base: position 9,326 of record BQNB010161960.1, on the reverse strand, counting down.
ACCATTTCACCTCTCGTACTCCGAGTTTGGATGGTTTATTTTGTAAAATCTAATAACAAATTTTGTGTGGTAGTGTTTGTTTAAACTTGTTTCGTTTTGGTTGATTTAGTTATTTTTGGTTCTTTGATTCGGTTGGTATACACACCCAAATAGTGTAACATTTCCGTATTTTAAGGATCATATTATGACATCATTCATTTTGTTCATTTTCAATATTTTTTATTTTTTTCTCTTTTCTCGTAACGGTTCGCTTTTAATTTTAAGTGTTAAGTTAAATCGCGTGAACTAAAAATCAACAACCAACGTAAACGGGCACCAAACAAATTAAAGTTTATGTCAAGCCATCATTATATTTTTTTTCAAAAGTAATAATTAACTTTTATATTTTATTTTTGTTGGTTACGTAAATTAAATACGTTTCGCAATAAAATACGTTTAGGCACTCGGAACCTCTATACTTTTCTACGCTCTCCAATTACCCACTTTTATACCCAATTACTAATACGTTCTCAAATATATCATATATATCCTATCTATGCCGAATTTATGGTCAATGGTACAAAGAAATACTAGAAACTCTTCCATTTGGTCAAAACAACACCATGCTTCTTAAATGCATCACCATACCTTGTCTTTTGACTAGAGACCATACCTAAGACTAAAGACCATCACTTGAACCATTCCTTGGACCAGTTCATTTCCTTGACTACATGTATACTTCTTTTATACATGGACATTTCATAAGTGAGATTCACTCATGCATTTACACTTTGGTTAAAAATCAAACATATCCTCCCTTTGTGCTCATTAGAGGCCATGGCATAGAGCAAGCACCAAACAAACCAAGATTAATTTGTATACAAACCCATACACTCCTATTACACATAATTCTAAGGTTTTTTTACCATCGAATTCACAACTTTACAGGTAATAAGCAAAGGAAAATGAATAGCTAGGGTTTTTTATTTAAGGAAAGCTAGGTTTCTTTGTGTAAGCTATGGTTTTTGTGGCTAAACATGGGTTTAGGGCAAATTTTGGTCTTCATACATCATCATACCTATAAGGTTTACTTGAATCTTATGATTCTTATAATCTTTATTTTTTTAGATATGTTATTTATTTAGTTTATTCACTTTAGGATTTTATCAGGTAAATGTGATTTAACTTGATGAAATGATCATATGGATTACTTTTATATATGCTTTGTGATATTCATAAATATGTTAAAAATGATGATTAAAATTTGTCATAAAGTATTTGGGTTATTAAAATGATTATGGGGAAATGAGGGTTTTTATGTTTCATAATATGTTTCAGTAAAGAAATAACTAAAGTCACGTTAAGGTTAATTATGGACTTATATTAAGGTTATAAGCATCATTAATATAAGGTTATATCTTGATAAATTAAATAAATATGTAAATTTATATTAATATGTATAAAGTGTAAAACATATAAACATGATCAAAAATGAAACTTATGAATGTTAGTAATCATTCTGTCCATAAGTGCCTTATAAAAATATATTTATTTTATGGTTTTTAAAGATATTACATTTCACGACGATTCCGAAAAAGTAAGTTAACTTGGTTAAACGGTTTAATAACGAGAATGTTACGTTTAAAATGAGAGTTTATCGTAATAAACGATCGTCATAGTAAATTTTTATAAAAAACATTTTATAAAATTTATATACAGCACAACCCAAGTATTAATATTTTTATATAAAATAATACACATTCTTTAGGATTACAAATGATTAAGAATCGTAATTTATCAAATTAAATAAACGTTAGAGTTATGTATTTCGCGAGTTTACGACAATTAATTCTTTTATAAAACTATTTTTTTAAGTTACTATTCTGACAGAAGTTATATTTTTGTAACCTCATAAATTTATACGAACTTTTCAAATACGAGAACGTCCTCGAAAGGGAACACTAAAAACGAGAGCTATAACGAATAAAATACGACTGTTTAAGGGTTTTTCGACAATAAATCGAATAAAAATTTTCATAAGGTCTGAGTGAACAGTAATTTTTAAGTTCAACCAGTATAGCGTCCGAATTTTGAAATTGTCAATTTTTGATAACTCGTCCTTGATCGATAAGATGGGCTCATAAGAAAAGCGGATCGGGTTTTAAACACGCGAAAGTTACGACAGTTTTGCTAAACGGGTAATTATAAACATTTTAACTTCTTAAACACCATTTTTACCAAAACCATTAGTTGGTGTATTGTGGCTATATTGAATTGTTATGTGGTTATCAACGTATAACTATCATTACTAGGGAGTTTCATAATGAGGCCTCTTCGGATGGCGTATCGACGAGTTGTTGGATTTACGATTTAAAAGTGTCTAATCCTCGAAGTCATGTCAATGGACCTCTTAGATTATGATAGCCCGTACGATAGTACGTTGTAACAATATACGTTTAGATTAAGTACTCATGGTCTACTTATACGACCTATATTGGATTAGGTTGCCTTCGGATTCCTTCGTGACGCATTTTTCTATTGTGAATACTTGTTGATTTCCATTCACTCGAGGTGAGTTCATAGTCTCGCATTTTAATCTTTTCAATGTTTTATAAACCCGCGAGGGGAATACATGCTCGTTTACAAACTTGTATATTTTACTACAGTATAATTACCTTTCAATACTTTGTGAGTTCATAGCCCTATTTTATTGATTTAAAATGTTTTGGGGGGGAGAATACATGCTCGTTTACAAACTTGTATATTTTACTACAGTACAATTACCTTTCAATACTTTGTGAGTTCATAGTCTCGCATTTCAATCTTTTTAATGTTTTATAACCCGCGAGAGGGAATTACATGCTGCTTTTACAAACCTGTATATTTTTACTAACAGTACAATTACCTTTCAATACTGTGTGATTTCATAGCATTTTGCTACAACTGTTTTACTCAAAATATTACGGGCGAGAATACATTTGTTGTTATACTATTGGAACAAGTGTTTTTCAACATAGAGTATGCTATCCAGTTTACTTGCACTGTTTATTAAATGCCTACGATAACTTTTGCGCTGAAAAGTCCGCCTATTATCATGAACCGTTTAATTTGTATTATAGTGAGCGCTGGTGTATGGATTGATCTATCGGGGACTAAACAACCCCCACCTTATTGGGTCACTAGTTTGATCGGGTGCATATTAACACTGAGAGATGTTAGCGGTCGTTGGCTAGCATTCCTATATTCCGATTGGGGCAAAAAATCTGGTTAAGGGTTCTGGTGTGTCACTGTGACTATTTGTGACTATATAAATACTTAGGACTTGATGGAATGTGTTCTCTTGTCTACATTACTTGTTTTGGACTTCGGGAATATTTACTTAGTCACATTACTTCGATCTGTGGTCCAATTTTAAATACTTCTTGATTTACTGAATCTACTACTATTGGATTTCGGATGGATTTCGGATATATCACTTTTAAATGTCTGTACGATATTTTCTTTCTGAAATATGTTCTTAAATTATTTCAATTACTGCTTTTTACTTATACCTTGATTTCACCAACATTATTGTGGACGTTTTAGCATGTATTTTCAGGTTTCTATTTTGCTAGTGGAGCATTGGGTGCATTCGAGTCGCGCGGATATAATATATTTTTGAGCTTAATAACCTTTGAGTACTATTTGACAAACGTTTTTTTTGGACAATTGTTTTCTAATGACATTTATATTGAAAACCTGTTGACAACTCTGATTTCGTTTTATTTTATTGAATTTGACTTTATTTAAACGTCCATTTAAGGTCGTTTTCCGTGGACTTGTGTTTTGTGCCACTGAAGATAGCACCCCTACCTTACCATTCCGCTGGTTGTCCCGATTTTAGGGTGTTACAGTTGGTAGCAGAGCTGAAGTCATCGTGAACAGGGTCGTTTTCAAAACCTAGACTATGAACATGTTTTCAAAATTATAGAGTCTCTCCTGGTTTTTTCGATATCCCGCTCGCGCTTGTCTTCCCAGGGAACTTATATGCTATCTTTGTCATCCCTACTACTATTACATAAATAATGAGTATTTAATACTAGACTATGATTTCGTTCTCTTACATCTATCATATGACGTCTTACTATTTATCTTATATCGGTCTGTTATATAAAATATTGTCAACTTGATTTTTCCAGCGAACTTTATGATTTCTTATTTTCTCTCTCGACACCCCAATATAGTTACTTTACATCGACTACGGGTTGGAACACTCTTCTTTTTTGATTTGAATCGCTTAGTTGTTTTCGTTATCCATCGTTTTGAAGGCTTATAGTTATATGGGAGCTACACAAATTCAACTTGTCATTTCATACGTGTATCATTGGGAGGAACCTACCTTTAGAACACGACTTTTTTTACGTTCATTTTGTTGATTGAATAATTCTTTACGTTCATTTCTTTTGACTGCTTTTGGTTCGTTTCGGATATTATATTATTTCTTGTTATGACCTATGCTTAGAAAACAATCTCGATGTCAACCTATAAACCATTTTGTTGTCACCCTATGAGCTACTTCACGTTTACTTTATTGACTATTTCATTTCGTTATAAAAATTTTGGATACATTTTCATACATTACACTATTTTGACAAAATGAGCATTGCATCGTTAGCCCTCAAATATACATAACTTGATCACCTATGTATAATTCAGGAAGAATCATGCCCATGCTGAGAGTAGTCACCTTAAAACCTACACCTCTTCATCAACACAAATCCGGAAGAAATTTCCGCATCTTTTCTCTGAACCGTAACTTCTTAGGTGTTTGCAACCTTGAGCCTTGAGGTCAAGGATTTCTAACCGGAGGAGACTGTAACATTTCGTATTTTCAGGTCATTTTATGACATCATTCATTTTGTCATTCTTCACTATATTTTTTTCTTTTTCTCGTACGCGTTCGCTTTTAATTTTAAGTGTTAAGTTAACATCGCGTGAATGAACTAAAAATCAACAACAAACGTAATGCGGCACTTAACATATTATAGGTTATGTCAAGCCATTCTTATATTTTTTTCAAAAGTATATATATATACTTGTTTTTTGATTTTGTTGGTTACGTAAATTAAATGACGTTTCGCAATATTATACGTTTACGGCAACTCCGGAACCACTAAACTTTTCTACGCTTCAACAAAATTCCCCTTTTATACCAATTACATAAAAGTTACTCAATATATCATATATATCCTTTCTATGCCGAATTTATGGTCAATGGTACAAAAGATAATACTAGAAAATCTTTCTATTTGGTACAAAACAACACCATGCTTCTTTAAAAGCATTCACCATACCTTGTCTTTTGACTAGAGCATACCTAAGACGAAAGGGACCATCACTGAACCATTCCTTGGGACCATCCATGTTCCCTTGACTACTATATTCTTATATACTTGCATTTTCATAAGAGATATCTACACATAGCATTTAACTTTGTAAAATCAAAAAACATACACCCTCCCGTTGTTGCTCCTATAGGCCACGACATCTATCATAGCACCAAAACCAAAACCTATAAATTTTTTATCACCCCATACAACTACTATACACATCCATTCTAAGGATTTTCAACATGTAGATAATAACATTTATATAGTAATAAGCATAGGTAAAGAAAGCTATGGTTTTTATTAGGAAGCTAGTGTATCTTTGTGTATAGTTGGTTTTTTGTGGCTTAAACAAGGTTTTCAAGCCTTAGGTCATCATCATCATCATACCTCATAAGGTTTACTTGAACTCTTTATGTTCTTATAATCTTTATTTTTTTTAGCATATGTTATTTCTATTTAGTTTAATCACCATTTAGGATTTTATCATGAAAATGAGATTTAAACTTGAAATGATCATATGGATTACTTTTATATATGTCTGTGATTCCTTAACATTTATCATGTTTAAAATGATGAGAAAATTTTGTATCAAGTTATTTTGGTATAAAATTGATTATGGGGAATTAGGGTTTATGGTTTCGTTTAATATGTTTCTAGATAAAGAAATACTTAAGACCAATTAAGGTTAAAATTATGGACTTATATTAAGGTTATAAGATCATGTAAAATAGGTTATAATTCATGATAAATAAAATATGTACACTTTATAAAAAGCTATAAGTCGGTTTAAAAAATAAAAAAACAAGGTCAAAAATGAACTTATGAATGTTAGTTAAACATTCTGTCCCAAAGTGTCTTAAAAATATATCCATTTTATATTTTTATAAGATAATACATTTCACGACAGGATTCCGGAAAAAGTAGATGAACTTGGTTAACGGGGAATTAATAACGAAAAAGTACGATTAAAAAGGTTTTACGGTTAATAATCGATGAAGTCATAAGTAGTTTTTATAAAAAAAAAAACAAATTTTTTTTATAAAATTTATAAACGCACAGTATTAATATTTTAATAAATAATACACATTTTTAGGATTCAAAATGATTAAGAATGTAATTTTTCATTATATACGAGACGATGTTAATGAATTTCGCGTGTTTACGACAAATTTTACTTTTATAAAACTATTTTTATAAAAGTTACTATTCATGACAGAAAAAGTTTATAGTTTTTTAAACCTCATAAATAATATAGAACTTTCAAATACGAGAACGTCCTCGAAAGAATCACTAAAAACGGAGCTATAACGAATAATATACACGTTTACGGGTTGTACGACAATTAAATCGATTAAAATATCATAAGGGTATGATGTGAACAGTAATTTTACTGTTCTCCAGTAGTCGAATTTGAAATAATGTCAATTTAGATACTAGTCTTGATACGAAGATGGGCATAGAAACGCTGAGAATCGGGTTTAAAACAGCGAAAGTTACGCCAGTTTTGCTTAAAACGGTTATTATAAACATTTTATACTTCGTAAACACAATTTTCCAAAACCATTAGTTGGTGTTGATTTTGTTTAACGGTGGGTTGAGTCATGATTCATCCTTGTGCTCCTAAGTAAGTTGAATACTTACATCCTTTAGCCTCGTCCGATGTTAATCGTTGAACCTTACCGATATTAGAAACCAAACTCTGCCTTTAACCATTTAAAACTTTATACAAACATACCCACGCGCCTACACTTTCCCCTTTGATATTTTCACCATCAAGAGACTTTCTTTACAACACTATTATATCGATCATAAAAATTGTAATGATATTTTTCTAAAATACCCATTTTGATGGATTATATATCCTAGTCAAACCTAGCCAAAATGTATGTATATTAAGAGGTGTCAAAACGTCGAATTTTGCTAAATAGAGTTATTAACGTCATGTCTATAACTGGTTTATTAAACCTTAAATCTTTTCTTGGTCACACAATCGGTTAACACAAATCGAATCCCGGGACGAGTTTCCTTTAAGGGGTAGGTAATGTGACAACCGGCAATTTTCTGAACTTTAAATTACTATTTTACCCTTTAACTTTTTGGGTCCGACTTGACTCTTTGACGTTTTGACCTTTATTGTCGTATAAAAACGATTACCACGTAACCGATAATTTTTTGGAACTTATTTTAATAATAAATCATAACTATTATTGCATATTTCTCATTTACAAATTTTATTTTTCAAACTTATTTAATTTGAAAACGAGAAGAAATCCCGCCAATTTGTGAAAAACCGCACAACGCGTACCGACGCAAAAATTATTAAATTGTATTTAATTATCTTAATTTATTTGATAAAAATATTTAATAAATTATTTAACATTTTATTTCGAAAACGTTTGTTAAAAACGCGAATATTCAAATTAAAGTTTTATTTTTCGGACAAAGGTTACCAGTGATGCCCAATGGTTACCAAATAAATAATAAACATTTTAAATATATTTATAAAAACATTTATAAAATACTAGTCGTGTAAATACTCACTTTTCATGGAAAAATCATTTTGAACGCAACGGCGTAATTTTCGTATTTTGAATCAACCATTAACTAGCCTAAACGAGTCCCGAACCATTATTTAACAAAAGTTACACTTTTAGTCCCTGTGGAAATAATTACACCATCTACCCTAGACTATCATGCACTTGCTACATTGTTTTCAAACTTTCCACTATATAAGGAAACCCTATTAGGGTTTTACTCATTTATAACTAGTCACACACACACACACATTTTCCTTATACATTTTTCTGGCACCGTCACCTTACTCTGGCCAGATTCTGGCCACCCACCGCCGACGCTACCTCACCACCGTCACCCTCTCAGCGTCATCTTCATCTCCGCCACCATCTTGTCACCATCTCCACTTCCACACCACTACCACCACGACCACGCCACCATCAACATCATCTCACAGCCGCTGCCACATCACCACCGCAACCTCCATCACCTCGTCACCACCACCATCCTCTCCGCCACCTCCACGCCATCCCACGCTATCACCATCGTCACCACAGCGCGTGTACCACCACCATTTCACCTCTCGTACTCCGAGTTTGGATGGTTTATTTTGTAAAATCTAATAACAAATTTTGTGTGGTAGTGTTTGTTTAAACTTGTTTCGTTTTGGTTGATTTAGTTATTTTTGGTTCTTTGATTCCGCATTGTAACAGCCAAAGGGGCGTTTGGATCTATGTTTTCAGCCCATAAGGGGCCTTTGGTTCGTTGTTTTACAACGATAGGAGTGCGTTTGGTTTAACAGCTGCACCACTAGGGTGCGTTTGGGTTAATAAAAACCCAAAAAAGGGGGTGTTTGGTTTAGCAGCCTATAGGGGTGTTTGTTTCGCTGTTCAGCGACCCGTAAGGGTGCGTTTGGGACATCAGCCCTGATAAGGGGTGTGTTTGGTTTTACTTAATTTGTTACTATTTAGTTTCGTTTAGATATAGATATTGAAACACACGCGTATTTTGCAACATGGTTTGATTAAAAGGGGAAAACGTTGAATTTTGTAAAAATGGGAAACGTTGTATAAACGAATAGGTCATGCCGAAATTTATAAAAATTTCTTTACTTAGTATTTTTCACTAAAATTTCTATTATTTTAGGAAAACCGATAAAAGAACGAGATATAGTATTAAGATTATTAATTTGTAATGATACACTAAACCGGTAAATAAACGAAAACTATACTTTTACAAACAAGACAACTAGTTTAGTTAAAATGCGTAACGAAATACTAAATTATAAGATATTATTTTATAATCCCCGACTAATAGACAAAATAATAACTTTTGTAAAAACTTTGAAAACATTATTTATATAATTTAACTTTAAAACGTGTGTTTACTTTTATGCAAGAACTCTTTATTAATTTACTTGGTGATTTCCAAACACGGGTCGAATTATATTGTTACAATTATTTT
>BQNB010161959.1:0-14617 GCA_026074375.1 Tanacetum coccineum | reverse complement strand
TCTATTTTTCCTTCAACGAATGGTTGAAGGCGATCTTTTAAAATCTCAATGAGTTTAGTTTCCCTCTCTTTTTGTACTACCTATGAAAGAAAAGCATTATTTTTAACATGAAATAAGTAGTTAGCGTTTAAGACTTTAAGTAAAAAAAGTCAAATACACCATAGGTGGCAAGATGGGCGGGTCAGGCAACGGGTCATTTTTGTACCAGCCGAAGTGGGCGGATCAAGCTAACCAGATTTTCTCCCATTCTTGAGGTCGTGTGATATATAGATAGACTTTGGTCAACTTTCAACCCATTTATTTTTTTTCTTCATATTATTTGAGATAAAAAAAACTACTCAAATCGACCCATTCATAACTAGAAGGGTTGAGATCAAATACCTTCATCCTCTCCTGAATTTTTTGTCTGCGAACTTCAGGAATATGTGATTCCTCTTCAAGCTCCACAGCTTGTATAGAAGCCATATAAAGCTCCCCGATATAATCCTCAAACAAATCACTACCAAATACCATACCAAAAACAGCTGCAGGATCCACCATTGGTTCCCTGTCAAGAGATTGAGATACATTGCCATACTTGAGTACCTTTTTGAAGGTAGATTACTTATAACAAGTGATATTCATTGTTGCTATCTAAGAGATTGATAGAATGACCTAATGTGACCAAAAGAAAAAAAATATGAGCCCCTCAAAAGTTGATAAACGACATATTTCAGAAATAAGAAAGATAAAATAACTTCTATTAACCGATAATCGGTCATTACTTTAGCAATAAGTGCAAACTTTGCTCAATATGTTCAAAATAAAATTCAGATACTTGAGACAAGGGGGTACTTTTTTTCCCAATATTTTTGCAACATAACCAGGTTTTTTATGTAAATATTAGCCAATAAGGTCCTAACACTCTCAAATACATAAATTTATGAACATATTGGACATTACTTAAAACACACACATAATATGAAGAAACATAAGGTTATCTTTACACAAAAATATAGTCAAGTATACTTACTGTTTTACTCCTTTTTTGCCCTTTTCATCGTATTCTGCACGCTTCTTAGGATCACTTAGAACCTGATAAGCCTCTCCAAGCACCTTCACAAGGAAGTTTTATTGGTGTCCGGATCATGCTTGAAGGAAATAAAAATAGAGAGTGTTGTTAGGGCTGGATATGATGTTAGATGCAGATTTCAACAATTGTATGTTCTAGCTACTTTTTCCTCTGTTTTCTGTGTTTTCTTGTAGTTTAATGAAATATTTAATCTTGGATGCGTAATAGACTTTTGTGTGAGCTATGCTACCACACCATCGCTAATTTTACACAGACTGGCAAGGTGCAAAGAATTAGCAAAGGAAAGAATAGAGAAGGTCCTGCATTTTGCAGACATGTGTGAGGAACATGCGGCAGGGCTGACACCCTTATCTGGTTCAAAATCTAACAAGATTTCAAAGAACCGCTGCAGGTTCAATAATTTTAAAACTCAAATATTGATAATATAAGCAATAATGAACCTTAACAAACTCAGTATGTTATCTTTGCTTATGTAGGCGCCGTTCAGTGAACAATACAATAGGAGGAAGTTGAAGAAAATTGTACTGAATTCACAAAGAAGCTAAAGAAAGAGATAAAAAGGCTATTAATAGTAACAAAGGACGCGATGTTTAATTCCCCTTGTCGGCAACTTCAATGTTGCGATAATGATACAACCTTATCCCAAGAGATTTTGTCAAGCGATAAGTTCATTCCCATTTTGTATCCTACTCTAACAAGGAGTAGTACAATTATTTAGCTGTCTTGATTGTATTATGTCCCAAGAACCTATTTCCTTGTAAGCTATTGCAACCTCCATAAAATGCAGTTCATAAATTCAAAGATCTCAGATAGAGACTAAAAATTATTACGTATACCGTCTTCTTCTATTTTAAAATATATGTTCGTTGTATCCACTTCCAGGTATTCATTATGAGTGATACTAGTTGTTCCAACAGGATAGGCTCAACCAGCGCTAAAACAATGAGTGTTACACTCGACCATATTCCAAGTAAAAACTCATCCACCTCGTGCAGATTCACATAGTATCGTATAACTACAATATAGATGAAAATTTTGTTTAACGAAGAGAAAAATTTCATTTGTTTCTTAACTTTACAACAAAATCTTATGTAAAATAGACTCATTGTGATCTTGATTTTTCAGGAGGCAAACGTCAAATTAACACGCGAGACCGGAAAAACAGTTATTACGAGAGAATGCCAATGTCAGCCGGAAAAACCTGCCGAATTAGCGTCTTCTTCATCCAAATAAATTCAATACTTTACCTTGCATTATTCGTTGACCAATTTTGCGTTGTAATGTTGGGTTTTTCAACTAATTAACCATTAATCTATCATGAGTACGCAACGGAAAATAAACACGTATATAATATAGTGTTTAATTACTAACAAAAGGATTCAATAAGCGAAAGATACCTGCTTATAGCGAATTAACTGAATACGATCGTCTTGAATAATTGTCGGGGGGCGTGTGTGGGTAGGGTAGATAAATTGGGAAGTGGGGGGGGGGAGGAGGGGCAACCAAACGCCCAAGGTTATCCAAAAATAGATAATCCCCTCTTATGGTATGCCAACACTACCACGTCACCGAGATACCTAGAATGACTAGTACATGCTGCACAAATATAAAAACCCAACACGATGGTTCTTGGTGAAGAGAAACTCACAACAGATCATAGAACTACTGCCATAGGATCTAATATCGATCACTATAACGATACACAAGGGATAATTATGTAATAATAGATTATATGCATGCATTGGCATGAATATGACATCACAAACATGATATCAATCATATAGAACACCCCTTATTATGTGTGTTATCTGTCCGTGTCGATGAATAAGAATAGAATAGAGGGTTTGGTCTTTTGTATATTATTATCAAACATAATAATCGATTAGGATTGTAATAGTCGACACATCTTTTTTTTACCGAATGAATGAGTTAAGGATTATATGAGCTGTAAGACTTTTCTCCATGCATACTCAAGGACACCTCGCTCTGTTTTCTAAAACACATTCGGACCTCGTCCTTCTTTCTGTTCTACAGTTAATTATTCGTAAACATATTAATATAATTTTAATTAATTAATATACAGATATATTATTATATTAAATAAAACGTTGTTCTCTGTGTAATACAGCTAGTGCCCCCATAGGCACACCTATATTTCGTGCCGTAAATTATTTATGTATATGGAATCATGTATTCGTTCAAACAGCTCCCACTTGACATGGTCACATAATAAATAATACGACATGACAACTTGTAAGCGTCTAGCAACACGCCAGTAGTTCCAGAAATACATGAGTGTACATTTTCGTAAGTCACAGTTAAATGATTTATGAATATTTACAATCTTTTGTTTCCAGTACCGGTGTTAAAAATGGGAATTATGATCAATATCATTTCCCATTAATTAACATCTCAATTCTCGTATATATATGAGTAATCAAGCGATGATACCAAAAATCATTTAGAAATATCTTCCTGATTTTTGTTGCGGCCACACATAAAATTCTTGATTACACCTATCAGTGCAGGGGGAGAGAGGCGGGCCCCGGGGGGTGGGGGGGGGGGGGTCGTGTCGGCCCAGTGACATCATACGTCAACTATTGACGAAGCAAAATTTCTTATGTGACTATAAGTGTCAAGTCACCATGCTTCACACTCACTCTGAAATTATGACCATTGAGTAAGTTACCTTGGTATTGCCGATAACTTAAAAATAAACTATTAGTCAGAGATAAGGCACTTATTCACACCATGGCAAGACTACTATGCTATCTCTACAGTCTAAAGACATTTCAGTAAATGAAACACTCCACTATTATCAAAGTATCATCTTACTCTTACTCCAAATAACGCGCGATTGCACAAAATAAGCTGCGATAAACTCGCTAATGGAGCTACACCTGAGTGGTATAGCGCCGGATATCATCGCGAGGAGAGGAGGGAGTCGATCTCTGAGGATGAAGAGTATTGAGGTGATTGACATTGTCGTAGACATATCTTTAATGCGACACACAATACTTCAAACACTCTGAAAGAGTTCGAAATTCTCACATTAATCAACCAAGAGCATCGACTAGAATTGTCTATAGTAGACGACTTGCTATCTAACAGGATTGCGTATAGAATGATGCTCTTAATCGATCGAGGACCGGAACTATAAAGGAGAGTAGAATCAAAATACTATTGTACCTTATCTCTCAATAAGTCTATGATTAAACATGCATATATTATACAGAAAGTGAGGGAGAGAGCTATTCTTAAATTAACATTACTAATATATAACCCATAATCCCGCGCCAGGAGACATGAAGTTCAGACTAATCATTATAAAAGGCAACTTTGCTCAATATGTTCAAAATAAAATTCAGATACTTGAGACAAGGGGGTACTTTTTTTCCCAATATTTTTGCAACATAACCAGGTTTTTTATGTAAATATTAGCCAATAAGGTCCTAACACTCTCAAATACATAAATTTATGAACATATTGGACATTAATTAAAACACACACATAATATGAAGAAACATAAGGTTATCTTTACACAAAAGTATAGTCAAGTATACTTACTGTTTTACTCCTTCTTTGCCCTTTTCATCGTATTCTGCACGCTTCTTAGGATCACTTAGAACCTGATAAGCCTCTCCAAGCACCTTCACAAGGAAGAAATACATGTCAATCTTCAAGAATAGAAACAAATACTTAGAGAAATTACCTTAATAATGCGCAAAGATAAGATAGCCAAACGCCACACCTGGAAATTATGGGCTGCTTTCGGATCCCCTTGATTTTTATCCGGGTGAACTATCTTCGCCTATAATATAACATATATAAGAATGTAAGGATATAATATAATTCCATGAAATTTAAGTGATTGTGTTCTTCATTAAAATATATGATGCACGCATAAAGGAACACCCTAGAAACCATGAATTGAAGCTTGTGAAACATTAACAACTTACTATTTCCATCGAACATCGTATAAAAAATCCAACAAAAGATCACAAGCTGCGTAAGCTTCGTGCACGATGTTTGGAATCAGGGGCGGCTCAAGCCTTCTTGAGGCCTAAAGCGAAACTTATACTAAGGCCTTTTCTATGATTTTTTTTGCTTAAGCTTAGCTTTTTGATTCATTGGATTAGAAGAACATCCAACTATCAAACCAAAAATACAATGAGAATCTAAAAGTTGATTGAAGATAGATTAAAAATAACATAAGAAAAAGAAAACCAAACTTTCGTTTCATGATAATCTATAAACATGGTTGAAAAACGAAGCATCACGAACAAACCTTGTTCATGTTCTCTAGTTTAAGTTTTAACGAAAAAACGAAATAATGTGAACGGTTAAACAGACGGACACCGGTGTTCATGTTTGTTTGTTGGAAACTATATATTTTTTTCGTTCATTAAGACACTATTCATAAGTGATATAAACGTGTAATTTGTTTACATTATTGGAATAAAAGTCATTAGGATTAGCATTGAATGAGCTCAGTTTATTTTTTTGGAATAATAAAAATATAGTCCTAGTCGTTTTTCTTAAACTCAAATAATGATTAGTATATGAACCTAAAAAATAAATAAAAAGTATCAAATATCCCTTATATTTTAGCAATTTTAGTAAATGAGGGTTTTATATATTGAGACTTCAAGATGATGCCTAAGAAATTATGTGACAAGTTATATATTCATAAATGGCGTTAGAAAATCGGGGGCCTTAAATATTCGGGGTCCTAAAGCGGTGGCTTTACTAGCTTTACCCTTGAGCCACCACTGTTTGGAATTGTGTTTTGAAAGTGTTCTGCTAAGTTTATGCTCAAAGTTGTGATAACCAGTTGTTTATGCGTTTGACAAATTGTGATTACTTAAGAATCAACACATAAAACGGATCCTAATAATTAATCAATCAATCAGAACCAGTTCTTATTGTAAAACTGAGCACTATCCGTAAAGCATGAGTAATAAGTAAAAATGCATACTTGGACGTAATATGCCTTTTTAATATCAGAAGCAGATGCTTCAGGATTAACTCCCAATATGTCATAATACTCGGTCTCCTTCACCATACTTCTTCGCCGATCAAATATTCAAAACTCTACACCAAAAGAAAAAGAATTTCAAAACCACAGATACAAATATGAACATGTAAATCACATTATATATTTTTCAATGTTACAATGAAGCTAAAGATCTATTTGATTCATTTGATGTATATACATTTTACTAATGTATCATGATAACAAATCGCGAGAACGTGATCAAACAGAAACATGCATACATGTATCGACGTGGATAATCGCTAATATGTGATTAGATCAATCATCTTAAAGAAGAACATATAGAAGCTTGTTGAAAACAAAAGCTACACAAAATCAAAACATCGACATAATAGGTTATTCCAATAATGATATTTGTTAAAAAAAAAAAATTTTAGATGGAAATTTAAACGTAAGAACTTTTTTCTTTTCTCTTTTGAACATGCAAGAACTCATGTTTTTTGGAAAATAATAATTTGTCCGTACAAATAAATTTTAGAGAAAAACATTTTTCATCAAAGAGAAAAGTTCATTTGCATATCAGTTTCTCCTCACATATCAAGTGACAAATCTTCACCATCCATTTGAGTTTGATCTAATGGTGAGGATTAATCTAAGATTAACTTATTTTAAATGGATAAAGATTAATACCTTAAACAAACATCTACCACCCCTTCTTACATTATGTGCTTTTTAATTAATACACACTTTCACCCTTATTTTTTAACATCACATACCGAAAAAACCGAAAACTTAAATTTACAAATACACCATCGTGACGAGCATTTAATTATCTTTAAATAGAGTGGCACTTTCATATACTTTCGACAAACATTTTTTTTTTGTTTTTTTTTTGTATTTTTTTGTTTTTTCCTCGTGTAGTATTTTGTTTGATATATCACTTGTGATATTACACTAATCTGTAAGTTAGAACACTTCACATGCTTTTGTAAAACGGGTATAAATATTTATGTGGAACTCCAACAGATTCATCGTTTTTGGCATTTAAAAGTACATATCCTTAGCTTTCTAACCATTTATCATACATAATTTTTGGACCTCCAAATCAAAATAGTTTATTTATAGAAGTTGATGAATATCAAAGAATTTTATTTTTTATCATCAAACCCGCTTGAAGTATCACATGTGATATAACATATTTGTACGTTCGAACACTCAACATGATGTCATGAAATGAGCATAAGTATTTGTGTAAAACATTAAATGATTGATCATGTTTGACATAAAAATAAACATATTTACCATTCTAACCATATATCAAACATAATTTGTGAAAATTAAATTAAAACACTATAAAAACTATGTTTTAACCCTTTTAATCCTACTAACAGTATAATATCACAAGTGATAAATAACATTGATTACATGTTAAGATTTTCAAAATAATCAACATTAGTGTCACATTATATTGCTTTATCACATGTGATATTAATTATATGTGAAATACCATAACTAATGTCACATTATATTACTTTATCACATGAGATTTTATTATATATTTATTTATCACTGGTGATACTACAATGTCAGGGGTAATAATTGTTAAGCTACGAGTGAATCTTAGTTTATAAAGGTATTGGTATAGGTTTTAGTGGTTAGGGTTTTAGGGGTTTTGGTATATAGTTTAGTGGTTAGGGGTTTAAGGTTTAGGGTATAAATTTTAAAGTTTATGTATATATATCACTTGTGATATTACACCTAGTGGTTAGAGGTTTATGTTTTTGGTATAGGGTAGTCGTCAGGGTGTTTAGTGTTTTTGGTATAGATTTTAGAGTGTTTGCATAAGCCACATGTGATATTTACCTAGTGTTATTGATTTAGGTGGTTTTTGCATAGGGTTATAGTGTTTAAGGGTTAGGGGTTTAGGGTATTAGGTTTAGGTATAAGGATTAAGCGGTTTAGGGGAGGAGGGTTGAAGGTTTGGCACAGTTTAGTGGTTAGTAGTTTAGATTTTGTAAAATGGATTAGTGGTTATGGTTTTAGGGATTTGGTAATTGGTTTAGTGGTTAGGTTTTAGGGTTTATGTAAAGGGTTTCGTGGTTCAGGTTTTAGATTCAGGTATAAAATTTAATTGTTATAGGGTTTAGGTTTATTAGTAGAGGTTTAAAGTTAATATATATATATATATATATAATATATATATATATATAATATATATATATATATATATATATATCTAAATCACTTTGATATATTATACATAGTATTGGGGTTTAAGGTTTTTGGTAAAAAAAAAAAAAAAAAAAAACAAAAAGCAGGTTTAACAGTGATTATGGGTTTAGGGTTTTTGGGTATATGGTTTAGTGGTTATGGTTTAGGATATTTGTATTAGATTTAAAATTTATGTATATATCACACATTGATATTATACCTAGTAATTAGATGTTTAGGGTTTTTGGTAATAGGGTTTAGTGGTTAGAGTTAAGGTTTCTGGTATAGATTTAAAGTTTATGTATATATCACTTGTGATATTAATCTAGTAGTATAAGGGGTTTACGTTTTGTATAAGTATTAGTGGTTAGAGTTTAAGGTTTTTGGTATAGATTTTTTTAGTTATGTTTATATCACTTGAGATATATACCTAGTGGGTAGGGTTTAGGTATAATTATAAACTTTATGTATGTAATATAATACTTGTGATAATATACCTAGTGGTTTAGGGGTTTAAAGGTTTTTAGTGTACGGTTGTAGTGGTTAGGGGTTTAGGTTTGTGGTTATATTATTTCTAAAGTTTCTGTAAATATCATTTGTGAAAATTAAATACCTTATATTAGAGTTTAAGGTTTTTTTTGCTATAGGGTTAGTGTTAAAGTTGAGAGTTTTAGCATATATTTAAAGTTTATGTATATATCACATGAGATATATACCTATGGTTTAGGGGTTCTGATTATGTATAAGGTTTTATAGTTAGGGGTTTAGGGTTTTGGTAATAGTGTTTATGGTTATGTAGGGGGGGTTTAGTTTTTTTTTGGTATAGGGTTTTAGCGATTAGTGTTTAGGGTTTTTGTATAAGTTTAGTGTAATAGCGTTTAACGGTTTTTGGTATAGAGTTGGTGGTTAAGGGTTTAGGGTTTTTGGTATAGGTTTTAAAGTTATTATATACCACTGTGATAATATACCATAGTGGTTAGAGTTTAGGTTTTTTGGTAATTTATGTATATATCACTTGTGATATTATACCTATAGTTGTGGTTTAGCGTTTTTTGGTATATGTTTTAGTGTTAAGGTTTAGAGTATTCGCATAGAATTAAAGTTTATGTATATATCATTTGTGATATTATACTTAGTGGTTAGGGGTTTAGATTTTTAGTAGAAGGTTTTAGTATTTAGAGGTTTTAGGGGTTTTTTGGTATAGATTTTTAAGTTTAGTATATATTACTTGTGATATTATACCTAGTAGTTAGGGGTTTAGGGTTTTTAGTATATGGTTTAGTGGTTAGGTGTTTAGAGTTTTTGTTATAGATTTTAAGGTTTATGTATATACCACTTGAGATATTATACCTAGTGGTTTAGGGTTTTTGGTATAGGTTTAGTGGTTAGGGTTTAACGGTTAGGGTTTTAAGGTTTTTGGCATAATATAAGTGATAGATAACGTATAAAACGGAAGAAACCATCTGAAAACGGACAAAAACGTGCGAAAACGAACGAAAATAGACAAAAATGTGCGAAAACGGACAAAAACCGACGAAAACGTAAGAAAACAGACTGAAACATATGAAAACGGATGGATACGTCTGAAAACGACCGAAAACGGACAAAAACATATGAAAACGGACTATGAAAACGGACGATAACGTGCAAAACTACAATAGAAAACGTGCGAAAATGAATGAAAACGTGGGAAAACGTGCGAGAACAGACGAAAACGTACAAAAATAGATGAAAACATGCTAAATCGTAAGAAAATGTGCGAAAGTAGACGAAAGCGTACGAAAACGGGATAGCGTGCGAAAGCTGACGAAAACGCGCGAAAGCTGACGAAAACGCGCGAGAGCTTGAGAAAACGCGCGAGAGCTGGCTTAAATGCGCGAGAGTTGGTGAAAATGCGCGAGAGCTGGCAAAAACGCGCGTGAGCTGACGAAAACGCGCGAGAGCTGACGAAAACGCGCGAATGCGGACGAAAACGCGCGAATGCGGACGAATACGTGCGAAAACGGACGAAAATGTGCGAAATCGGACGAAAACGTATGAAAATGTAAAAAAAACGTGCGGAAACGTAGGAGAGGAAGGGGGAAAGGGGGGGGGAAAAAATGGTCCAAAAAAAATGTAAAAACAGACAAAAACGTAAAAACAGAGGAAACGTAAAAAAAGATGAAAAATGAAAAAAAAGACAAAAAAGTAAAATAACTGACGAAAACGTTAAAAAACGAAGAAAAACGTAAAAAAACGGATGAAAACAAAAAGCAGACAAGAAACGTAAAATTTACTGACAAACCTTTAAAAACAGACAAAACGTAAAAAAAATGACGAAAACTTAAAAAAAGGCGAAAATGTAAAAACAGACGAAAACGTAAAAAAATAAACGAAAACATTAAAAGACGGACGAAAATGTAAAAAATTAGACGAACACGTAAAAAACTGATGAAAACGTAAAAAACTGACGAATAACGAAACAAACAATACAGTACGCAAAAAAAACTGACCAAAAAACTAAAAAAACTGACAAAAAAAAAATTAAAAAAAACGATAAAACGTAAAAAAAAGACGAAAACGTGAAATAACTGACGAAAACGTTAAAAAGACGAAAACCCTTGAAACCATGAATTGAAGCTTGTGAAACATTAACAACTTACTATTTCCATCGAACATCGTATAAAAAATCCCAACAAAAGATCACAAGCTGCGTAAGCTTCGTGCACGATGTTTGGAATTGTGTTTTAAAAGTGTTCTGCTAAGTTTATGTTCAAAGTTGTGATAACCAGTTGTTTATGCGTTTGACAAATTGTGATTACTTAAGAATCAACACATAAAACGGATCCTAATAATTAATCAATCAATCAGAACCAGTTCTTATTGTAAAACTGAGAACTATCCGTAAAGCATGAGTAATAAGTAAAAATGCATACTTGGACGTAATATGCCTTTTTAATATCAGAAGCAGATGCTTCAGGATTAACTCCCAATATGTCATAATACTCGGTCTCCTTCACCATACTTCTTCGCCGATCAAATATTCAAAACTCTACACCAAAAGAAAAAGAATCTCAAAACCACAGATACAAATATGAACATGTAAATCACATTATATATTTTTCAATGTTACAATGAAGCTAAAGATCTATTTGATTCATTTGATGTATATACATTTTACTAATATATCATGATAACAAATCGCGAGAACATGATCAAACAGAAACATGCATACATGTATCGACGTGGATAATCGCTAATATGTGATTAGATCAATCATCATTAGAAGAACAGATTAGAAGCTTGTTGAAACAACAGCGTACACAAATCAAACATCGATTTAATAGGGTTATTCCAATAATAATTTGTCCAAAAAAATAAATTTTAGATGATAATTTACGTAAGAACTTTTTTCTTTTCTCTTTTGAACATGCAAGAACTCATGTTTTTTGGAAAATAATAATTTGTCCGTACAAATAAATTTTAGAGAAAAACATTTTTGATCAAAACTTTACCTAAAAAATGTGTACGTCTATCTGACATTAAATACGTACATCACTTTTGGCGCCGTTTGGTCAACCATGACCTCGTCTTCCCATTATGGTCATGCTCCTTTACCGCTCTACCCTCTTAGTTGAGCGACACGTGTCCCATAAAGTGCACTTTGTATTGACCCACAAATCTCTGAGTGGCCCACCACTTATTGAAAGATTACCCATTTACCCTTATAGTACTCTTTTGTGTCTGTGTACACGTCGGATGCTCTGCCGTGGCAGCTCTACCGACGGCTGCTGTACCGGCGACGATGATTTGATAGTTTTTCATCGGGAAGGTACATAAATCTAATACAATCTTTTTTTTACTTTAATCTTTTATGATTTTTTCAACCTCATTCAAAACCTTTTTTCACATAGTAACACACACACAACAAAACTTTCCCCAATCGAATGCAATGGTAAGTTTTTTTTCCACATATTGTCTTATTTTGTGCATATCTATAATTCTTCACATAGTAAACCGAATGTAATGGTAAGTTTATTGATATGTAGATCTAAAATTGTTGATACTGGGTAGTGTTGATGTTTTAGTTTAGTTTTGTTATTGTCGATTTGATTTCTTAGTCATGTTAAAAAACTGTAAGCCACCATTTATAGCGTTTTAGTTGCAAGAGGTTGCTATTTCCACATGATTAGGAACATGATATTTTTGGTAATCATGTTTTTAAACTGTAAGCCCACCATTTTTAGCGGGTTTGTTAATCTTGTTTCATGGGCAATATATTTGAGTGTTTATTTTTTATGAACTGATTATATCAAACAGTTTAGATTTTCTAGTTTAGTTTGTTCAATTATCATTGAACAACTGCATTAGTCTATATGTTTTACGTCATGTCTATCTATTATAAATCTAAATTACCGGAACTAATAATTTATTTGATAATATAGGAATATCCGGTAAAGATTCATGTTAGAAGCAAACTTCATTATTTCCCGTTAATCAAAGATAGACTGAATGAAGCCCGCCGTTTACTATTTCGCACAACATGTTTCGGATCTTGGCTTGATATAACGTACGTGGAGAACGATGATGGTATGATCCATTATGTTCTTCAAAAACAGTGTTGTGCTGACGATGATAGCTTTGACTTGTCACTCATATATAATGTTAATAGCCATAATCTTCATTTTGGACGGTGTGAGTTTTGCCTAGTTACTGGGTTTAAATTTGGTATGATTAGTTTCCGTAAGTTTAGGAATGGTGATATCCCATTTCGTAATCGGTTATTTTTGGAGAAAATATGGAATGATGTTAAAATGATTGATGTTTTAGCTTTAATTGAGGATGAAGAGAAGTTTTCCAAGGTCAGTGATGAAGATGCAATTCGTCTCTGTTTGTTGTTATCTTTGGAGTTATTTTCATGGGTCGGGAGTTGATTTTAGTGGTGGATGATGTATTATTGATAATGGTTGACAATTTGGAACACATTTCCTTGGGGTGAGCACATTTAAAGGCAACTTTACGATTCCATTAGAAATGTTTCTTCAAAACATAAGCTTGAGCACCTAGATGGATTGAGAAAAAACCCCAATCATGCTCCTAGTTATTCGTTGTCTGGTTTTCTTTTTGCTTTCAAGGTTTGTATTTTTTCCCAAACAGTTTTATGAAATATGTTTACTTATTAATTTTTTCCCTTAAGCTGTTTTTAACTCTTAATAATCATTTACTGGATTTTGATATGGATTATAGAGTCTTCTTGTGAATCAGATCGTCGGTGGACCAAAGTGCCAGAACACATCCCCCGAGCAGTGGCATGGACGAGAAAAGCAGAATTTTTCAAGTTGGAGTATTTCGGTGAGCTTTTTCACAAGTTAAATTTGATTTATAGTTTGTTGATTATAATCATGCAATCTAATTATTAATACCTTAATTGTTTGAACTAGGCCCCAATAGAGCTAGCCCCAACGAAAGCAGAGTTTCAGTCAAACTGGTACATACCTAGCTATGATTTTTTATGTGGTATGCACCGAGGAGCCTATCTGTTTTCATCGGAGGGCTATATGGTGAATATCTTAATAAAAGATCAGCAGCACGTGCGGCAAAGCAGAAAGATAGTGGAGAATTTCATCCTGGCTTACGTGGTAGACAGAAAGGTCGAGAGGCTGCTCTAATTGACGATGTTCGTGATTTGGAAGGCTTATGTGAAAGTTTGTCGACACTACCAAAAGAAGTTAAGCGTTTGAGAGGACGCGTCTTCAAATTGGAGAGTATTATCCACGTTATTCTTTACCAAAAACTGTTGGTTTTGTTTTTTCATAGCTTAGGACCCCATCTTCATGTTTTACTAATATTTTTAGTTTTTTTAAAACATTATTTCTTTTGCAGGTGATTACTCTTAAAACAAATCGCGTTGTAAAGGAAGAAAGTTTGAACAAATTTGGGCCACAAATTGAATATCTTTTATAGAGCACATCAGAGGATGAGCCGGACATCAAAGATAACACATCTTAGGATGTTAATGGACATGTTCCTGGTGTTTTCATGCCTGCTAATCCCGTTAGACAACTAATATACGGAGATTTTTCTTCCGATTTAGCTGTCTTAAATAGATTTTGCAACATATCACAAAATGAAGATGAGAATGGTGATTGTAAGGTAATAAATTTACTATTGTTATTTCTGTGTTTCTGTATTAGATTATGAAAACATACTAATTTATGTTTACACTTGTCACAGCATTACAAATACACATATAGTTCTAAGCAAGAGGATCAGATCATAAGGTTGGCAGATCAGAGGCAACATGATGATATTTCAAAGATGGCAGAGGAGGCTGAACAGAAAATAGAGTCTGCGATTCA
>BQNB010161958.1:0-11575 GCA_026074375.1 Tanacetum coccineum | reverse complement strand
TTAAAATAGATTTTAAGTTTACTTTAGTGTTGACAGTCACTATAAAGGAGTGTTTGGATTTAGAAATATTTGACTCTTAAAGTAAAAAATTCACTGTCAAAGTTCTTCATATAGTTGTGTTAGGCTTTAATATCAAATTTAAAACAGGATTTAAAAGTTAGATATTTGAATTCAAAATCTTAGAGTTTAAGAAGCTTGAATTTACACCAGGACAGTTTTATTGTGTAAGTGAGTTTAGAATTTAGTTTCTCACAGCTTTCTAATGATCAAGTTTTGTTAATATAGATTTAGATACATTTAGTTAGTAGATTCAAAGAGTTCTCAGTTAAAAATTTAGCCTGCAAGTAAGCACTTAGCTAATTGCATCAGCATTAGCATTAGTAGCAATAGTTAAAGTTGCTGTTGATTATAATTTTCTAAAGTTACTTTTTAGATTTCATAGTTAAGAGTTAGGATTAAGATTTTAGCATCTCAATAGTTTTTCATTAGCTTATTACATTTCATCATTTAAATTTCATTTTAAGCTTTTTAGTATAGCTTATTTCCAAAGTTTCAGCATTTAAGGTTTAGAAATAAGCAGTTTAGCTTATTTGAAAAAGCTCAAAACAGTTTTAAGCCAAAACTTGCATTGTTTCAGTTCAATTTTCTTGATAATTTTGTTAATACTTAGCTAATGTTTGTTTAGATATCTTGAGTACACATCTTGATCTACAAATAGCTTCTTTTGTTTTTAATTTTCATGTAGTAATAAGCAAGAAATAAGCCAAAATCTAAAAAGCTTTCAAAAAACACTACTTTCTGTAATCAGTTTAAAAAAAACTTATTTTTCAGCTTATCTAGTTGTCAAAAGTAGAAAGTGCCTTCATTAATGTTGTTTAGAATAAGCTGTTCTATAACTTTGTAGTTTTAAGTTTTAGCTGATTCTCATTTTTTAATAAGCCAAAAATAAGCCATAGCGTAGGGTCTGTTTGGTACTTTCTCCATAGTTTAGGGTTATTCGTTTTCACTGCATTGTAAATTTCTCATAGTTTGCCCGACTACCCTTCTCTTTCTCTTTTTACATTTTCTACCCTGTTCTTTCTAGAATAATAAACAGTTTTAATATTTTTTGAAATTAGTTTTATAAAATTAGGTTAAAGTTTTTAATTGATAAAATTAGTGTACAATTGGTTTATAAAAATTAGGGCTTTTTGTTCTATTCAATTTCTGCACCTTTGTAGTTGTTAAAAACCATTTTCCCTATTTTTCCAATTAAAATTTTATTTTCTAGAAATTAAAATAGATTTTAGTTAATTTCTTTTTCTTAGAAAAATCATATAAAATAGAAATATAGTTGAAAATTTTTGATTCTTTTTGTGAAATAATTTTCTTTTTAAATCTAGTATTTTTGAAAAATAAAACTAAAATTTTAGTGATAATTTTTAGAAAAAGTTTATTTTTGTTAATTCATTAATCTTTGAAAATTCATAAAAAATTCAAAAATAGATAAAAAATTCCAATTCTTTTTCCTAAAATTTTCTTTTTAAATTTGTGATTTTTAGGTATAAAGTTTGCTAAAAGTCGTGCCTTAGATTTTAAATTTCATTTTTAGCTCGCGTTTTTACTTTTCGTGCATTTAAATTTCGAGCTAGTTAATTGTTTTTAATTCGTGCTATTACATTTGTAGTATAATCAAAAGTTCAAAAATCCTTTATCAATCTTAACTCGAATCCGAATTATTCTCAATTCTCAATTCACGATTTCGTTGGGACACGACCCGAGTAGTACAATACTTCCCGGATAAAAATATACATATTGTGTTTTCTTTAGTGAGATTTTTACCTTATATTTCTCTTGTTTGAGAAGTATTTTGGAAAGAAATTTTCACGGGATTAATACTATACGTATATAAATTTGTTTGCTTTTACTACACAACCAAATTTTGGCGCCGTTGCCGGGGAAGTCGTGAACGATTGTTGAAGAATATTCGTTGAAGTAGAGTTTTGAAGATCCTTCCTTTTACAAGGACCTTCAAGTGGTATCAGAGCTTGAGACCTTTGAGTAAGAAGAACAGGTAAAACCAGTTATTCATCTCCAACCAACAAATCTAAACATGTCTGGAACACACGATGAAAATCCACCACCACCACCTCCACAACCAACACAACAACAAACACCAACACAACAAACTCCTCATACAGTCTCAACCATCAAGCTCCCTATTCTTAAAAAGGGAGAATATGATATATGGGCTATGAAGTTGGAACACTATTTGGCTCATACAGACTATCCAATTTGGGAGGTAATCCAAAATGGAAATGGTCCTGTGTCAGTTACAACTGATACATCAGGACAAATTAAAATTTTGCCTCCTAAATCAGCAGAAGATATAGTGGCCAGAGAAAGAGAAAGAAAAGCGAGGACCACCTTGCTAATGGCCATACCAGAAGATCATCTAGCATAAATTCCAAAAGAAGACTAATGCAAAAGAAATTGGAATTGCCATCAAATCCAGATTTATGGAAATGATGAATCCAAAAAGAATGCAGAAGTATAGTCTTTTGATGCAACAGTTTAAGGATTCACTGTATCTAACACGATGGGATTCACAAAGGCTATGAAAGATTTCAAAGTCTTCTCAGTCACCCCCCTTAAGATTCATGAGCAGAGTGTAGTCTACTGAAGATGCAAATCAGAAATTTCTAAGATCTTTACCTTCTGCTTGGTTTACAAGTTTCCTTGATATATGAGGAACAAACAGGTATGGACATTCTCTGTTTTTAAATAACTTTAACAACAAATCTAAGAGTCTTTGAAAATGATGTAAAAGGCTCTACTGCAATCATCTTCACAAACGTGCAAATGTACTTCATTTCAGAAAACACCAACAGTACTATAGGAAGTTAGTACCGCTTATGTGTTATCCATACTTTATGTCATAATTCAAAGCTTGAACAAACAACATCATATTCCTTGCTTGCAAATCAATCAAGTTGTTCCTCAGAATTTGGATCATGAGGACCTGACCAAGTTTGATGAATAAGGACCTTGAAGAATTGGAACTTGAAATGGCAAGTGGCAAAGATCTCCAAGAGAATAAAGAAGTTCTACAAGAAGACTGGAGAAAGCTACAGTTTTGATGCAAAGAACTTGTTGCTTTTGAATAAAACCAAAGTGGAAAATGCTACAACAGCCAACAAAACAAATAGGGGCATTTTGCAAGAGAGTGTAGAACAAAGGAAGATAACAGAAGGAGGGATGGATGGAATCCTGCAAATAAAGATGGGAGCAGAACTGGAAAGAAAGAAGAGTCTAAAGCAATGGTGACAGTTGATGGAGAAAGTGTTGACTGGACAACTCATTCAGAAAATAATGAAGATTATGCTTTCATGGCTAGCAACAGCTCAGGATCAGACACACAGGTAACTTTCTGTTCAAATGAGTGTAAAGAGTCTTATGCTAATCTTAAAATACTATATGAAAGTTGAAGCACAGTTAGTTGCCCATCAACTAACTCAGTGATGCTAGTGTAGAAATAAAGGCTTATACTCAAGCTCTTAAGAAAGTTGAAGCACAGTTAGTTGCCCATCAACAAGGTCAACTTTGGTATGAACAAAAAATCAAATTTATGAAAATAGATTTAGATGACAAAACAGATGTTCTAACATACCATAAGAAATTGTTGGCTAAAGCTCAAAAAGAAAAAGATGATTTGGAAGTAATTGTAGATAAATGGAATCATTCTTCAAAAAATCTTGGTAAAATTGTAAATCATCATATGAGTGCCAGGGATAAATTTAGGCTCGGATATGGTGACTGACTACTGATATTTTGGGGAATTTGAAGCTATGAAAGATTAAGTTTTCCAAAGTGTCCTTTAAGATCAATAAAGTGATTTTGATAATCCCCCTTTACATAAAAGGATTGATAAACATCGTGAAATGAAGCAGTACCTCACCCATGACAGGGAATTATTTGCCCTCCGACCTATATTGAAATAAGAATGACTCACAATATACAATATGGTCCAGAAAAACTCAACAAAGTGAACTGAATCAAACTACTGAACTTGATACCTTGACTCTAACATATAGTACAGACCCTTCTGAATAGTAATCGAACCTGTTGTTAGTGATTCAAATGTAGAAGTTCAACCTAAGGCTGGTCTGATGCTCCTACATGAAGAGTGGTGAAACAGATAGTGAAGAGAGTGTGTACTGTACAAACTAAAAAAGGACGTTTACACACCTATTTTTGCTAAAAAAGTGGTTTTTGGCTAACAAGCAGTAAAAACACCTAGAGAAAAAGTTAAGCATGCAAACATACAAAGTCCAAAAACCTAAGGTTAAACAACACAGAGTTGGGGCATAGGTATAACTTAAAGAGCATGTTTCGGTGGTGGTAGATTAGTCCCATTTAATAAGAGATTTTAATTATCATGAAAAAATTGGCTAAACAAATGAACTAAAACAAACAAAATATGTTCCTCAGAGTAATGTAAGAAAGGAAATGAATACCAACATGGAACAAAGTTTCAATAGGGTAAATAAACAAAATCAATTTGTTCCACTAGCAGTACACAACAAAACTAAAAATTCCAGTTAATACTGCAAGAGCTAGCAGTACTAACCAATTTTTAGTAACTGCAGACAAAAGTTAACAGAGAGATAGTACTAACTAGCACTGCTCTGAAAGTTAATACTGTTAAGCCCATTATGAATGGTGTTAGACCAGCAAATGTTTTTAACAAAACTCATTCACCATCATCAAGGCCTTTCAAAAGAACAACAGTTCTAGAAAACAAATTTCTCAAACCCATAAATTTTTACTGCTAAGGTAAAACAAGTATAGTATCTGTTGGGTGTAAAATGGGACAACTGTTGTTAAGGGCCTCAGCAGTTGTGTATGGAGACAAAAGGATAACAACATAATAACCTCCATATACAAATAGTGGATCTAGTCTTAGAAATTGTACAACTTTCAAAGATCCACGAGGCATAGACTCAAGCCCACAGCAGGCTTGGGTCCCTAAGAGAGACTAATCTCTTGTCCTTTTAAAATGCAGGATAATCACATAGAACTCTAAAGAATAAAAGGAATAATTGATAGTGGATGTTCCCAGGCACATGACAGGGAACAATGCATACCTTGCTTGCTGACATCAAGACTTTAATGGTGGCCCTGTTGCCTTTGGAGGTAGTACACGACTATATTCCTGTTAAAGGGAAAATTAAAAAACTGGTAAGTTAGTTTGAGGATGTATAGCTTGTGAAAGAACTTTAGACCTTTCAATCCTTCAGTGTTCACAAATGCGTGACAAAAAGAAAAGTTCTGTTTACTGACTCCTTACTGAAATGTCTTGTTTTGTCTCCTGAATTTAAGGTTACGCTGATGAAAATCAAGTATTACTTAAAGTCCCCAAACAAAACAATATGTACATTCAATTTAGAGAACATTGTTTCTTTAGGAGGTTTGGCTTGTTTAATTGCAAAAGCTACAACTGATGAATCTACTTATGATACGGAGTTGTGTCATGTAAATTTCAGAAAACCTAAACAGAACCATTGTGAGGGAGAACCTTGTCAGAGGTTACCTACATAGCATTTTCAAAATGACCACACTTGTGTTTGCTTGTCAGTAAAGGAAAGCAATACAAAGCTTCTTGTAAGGCCAGTATTTAGCTCTATTAGTAAACACCCTACAACTTCTCATATGGACTTGTTTGACCTAACAACCTGTCAGAAGCATAAACCATAAGACCTATTAATTTGGTTGTAGCACTAATATTTTACCAGATTTAGTTGGACATTTTTCTTAAGAACTAAGATGTAACTAGTGCAATCCTTAAGGACATGTCAGACAAATAGAGAACCAATATGAATCAAAAGTTAAGACAATAGATGTGAAAATGGAACAGGTAATTTAAAAAACAGGTGAAAATTATGAATTCTGGTGGGTTAAAAAGGGATCAAGAGGAATACAGCAATGGCCAGAACTCCACACAAAATGGAGTTGCGAGAGAAAAGAACAGGACCCTTATTGATGCAACAGGACCCAGGCCATGCAGATTTCAGTTTTTACCTAACACGTTTTTGGGCTCACGCAGTTAGTACTTCTTGTTATGATTTCCAAACAAGGTATTATGACCAAGCCTCCATAAAAAGACACCTTATGAAACTTTTTAACTTGTAAGACACCATTATAAGTTATATAAGACCTTTTGGGTGCCAGTGACCATGCTTGAACACACAATAGGACCACTAGGGTAAGTTTGCTGGAAATCTAATTTGGGATTTTGGTTGGGTATCTTTACAAAGCCAAGGCTTTAGAGTATACAATTTAAGTAACCAAAAGAGTTTGAAGAAAACCTGCAACATAAACTTCTTAGAGAACAAACCCAATGTGCAGGGAAAGGACCAAATTGGCCTTTTGACCTTGATTATTTGACTGATTCTTGAACTATCATTCTGATGACAGAGAAACAATCTAACCTTCATGCAGGTCACAGAATCTATCTAAAATAGACAGGCACAAAAGATAAAAATTGGTGCTGGGGATTTTGAAAAAGAAGTTAAACTGAACAAGACTGTTTTTGAACTGCCAATATGGCATTCCTATTTCTTCCACATGAAAGGAGGTGCAGAGAAGGAAGAACAAGTCTTTCTAGATGTAAATGAAAGACATTCAAAGCAAGAAAAGAAGCTAATGGGAAGCTGAAGCTCCAGAAAGAATCTTAGAACAAGAAACTGAGACATTGGTGTACTCAGGCAGGACCTAAGTCTAGCAGTACAAACATATTTTAGTACTGATAGCTCAACAGCTACAAGCTCGCGGTAACTAACCTGGTAAAATACTGTTAGCACTACAAGTTAAGTACTATACGCCAGTACTAAATCAAACCAATTCCAAAAAGATGACCCTCAGAAATACCACCACTTGAGGATATCATGAGATGCTACGATGGTATCTTTACACATGTCACTATGATCGATGAGGGTGCCATGGCCGACTTCACAAATTTGGAAACATTGTGAATGTTAAGTCCTATTCCCATATCAAGGAACTCATCCCCTCTCCATCCTTCAGCACTTATCCTAGGAGATCCAAATCAGCATACAATACAAAAGCAAAGGAATAAAAGTTCTGAGCTCATTGCTTTGTTATTTATGTTCAAAGCAAACAGTGAGACAATCATAAGACTTTCATCATTGTTATTTCTTGTTTTCCTATCTCAAACATGAACCCAAGAAATTTCCAGAATAGGCTCTTGAGATGAAAGCTGGGTTGATGCTATGCAAAAGAATTATGCAGTTTTGAGATTCAAAAAGTTTGGATCCTAGTAATTTCCTTATGGAAAAAGGCCATCGTACAAAGTGGGTTATCGAAATAAGCAAGGAAGAAAGAGGAGTGGTTGTCAGGAAACAAAGCAAGATTGGTTCTGCAGGGAACACGGCTAGAGGCAGAATAGACTATGATGAAGTTATTGCCTCCTGATGCTAGGCTTGAAGCATAAGGAACATTTTTATCATTTGCCTCGTATAGGGGGTTTTATATCAATCAGATGGATGTGAAAAGTCTTTCTTCTCTATGGCAAGATTGAAGAAGAGTATATGTTTTCTCAACCACCATGTTTCCAATATCCTAATATCCAGAGAAAGTCTATACAAAGTGGTAAAGCTCTTATTGGTTACTCAAGCTCCAAGAGCATGTATGCTACTTTATCCACTTTCTTGTTGAAGAATGGATACAGAAGAGGGACAATTGACAAAACTCTCTTCCTAAAGAAGGACAAACATGATATCATTTTAGTTCAATTCTATGTGGATGATATCATCTTTGGATCTACAAAAAAGAAGTCCTTGTGTGATGAATTGAAGCATTGATGAGAGTAGATATTCAGACGAGTTCAATGGGAAGAGCTCACTTTCTTTCTTTCTTGGCATTCAAGTCAAAACCAAAACCAAATGTATATTTAAAAGCCAGGATACGTTGTGCTGCAATCCTGAAGAAGTTTGACTTTGCAAGTGTTTTAAGACTCCAGTTAACACCAATTGAGACTCAGAACCTTTAGTTAAAGATGAGGAACGCCAGTGATGTGTGATGTTCCATGCTCATAAAGGTCAATGAATGGCTCCTTAATGGTATGTGACTGCTTCTAGCCTTGGACCATTTATTTTTCAGTCTGTGCTTGTTCTAGGTTCCAGTCACTCCAAGACCTCTCATTTAAGTGCTATCAAAGAGAATTTTTTAGGTACCTAAAGGGTAAAACCCAAACTGGGCGTTTGGTATCCCAGAAGAGTCTTCGGATTTGATTAGAATCCTACTCAGATAGTGATTATGCTAGAGCAAATCTTGACAGGAAATCCACAACAGGAGGTTGTCAATTTCTTGGCAGAAGACTCATTACTTGGCAATGCAAAAAGCAAACCATTGTGGCCACTTCTACAACAAAGTCGAATAATGTTGCTGAGCTAGCAAGTTTGCATATGGGCATGTATATATGGATGCAAAATCAAATGTTAACTATGGGTTCAACTTCATGAACACAAAGATCTACATGAAATGAAAGCACCATGTTTCATTGTTTAAGAATCCAGTATATCATTCGAAAGACAAAGCATATTGCTAGTAGGTACCACTTCATATCGAGATGCGTATGAAAGAAACTAATACAGTTGCTATGATAATAGTTAGCCTATTTTAGTTCTTAGGTTGTTTTCAATTAGGGATGATAAATCCATAAGCTACAATAGGTAAAGGGAGGCAATATGAATGGGTCATATGTGGATGAAAGAGGTAAAACACACCATGGCAAATCAAACTTGTTCCAAGAAACCCCAAAACACACACACACATAACTAGTTATGAGCACTACTCAACGTGAACTAAGTTCAAGAGTAAGAAGATTGCTCAAGTTGTTCGTGCTTGGATTCAGGGTAAGAATTCTCCCTTTGTTGAAGCATTTGAAGACCATGAGTTTAAATAGACCATTCAAAGAATATTTTGCATTTGTGTTATCAATCCCACCCCCAAGAGACGTTGTCTATGTCATGTTTGACAACAAAGGGGATGCATACCATTGGAGCGGTGTGTACCAGGTAAAATTGGTTAGTATGTGTTGATGATGAGGCGAGGTTGGTTCGTACACCTGAATAGTGAGTCATGGTTAGATGGGTCAGGTGGTAGAGTTTACAATTTTTTTTATGTTGTATGGATACATATTAACTAGAAGTAATGCTTGTCAACGCTTTAAGAAGATTTAGAGAGTCACTGAGAGGAGTTACTGATGGTGCTGAAGCATTCCTGATACTTACATTGTTCATTCTTTGTTTGGACAAAGTTAGTACCGACCATGCAAAGTTAGTACCGCTGGGCAAAGTTTGTACCGCTTAAGAGACATTGGAGAAAAATACCGCCAAGGGTACAAAGTGTAAATTGGAACGTTTTCTTTAAAATTAGGTCTCCAAAACCTATAAGAATCCATCTCAATCGCACACTTACTCAAGCAATCTCTCCAACTGACATTCTTCAATACAAGCCCTAATCTCTCTTACCGACGATCTCTCTCTTCTAAGCAACATGGCTGCTCTTGAGTCCTGTCCTAAGCACAACATGATCGCATACTTGGAAAAGACTGAAGGGAATGTTGAGTTTCATGAAGTCATTGATTTTCTTCGAGAGTAAAATTTATCATGCGCTCACTGTAATTCCTGTGTTTCAAACCACATTCGTTGAACATTTTGGACGCTGCTAAGTCCAAAACAATCAACAATGTTATGGCATATATTGCCAAAGTAGCTGGCAAGGTTGTGTCTATCGCTGAGCATCCATCCGAACTTGATCTATATTTTTGATGATAGCTGATGGGATAGACTCATTACCCCAAAATCAATCTATCATAATGCTATTTAAGCTTGATGGATGTGAAGGGGATTTAACTGTGATTAACTTTTAATAAAGCATTGTTTACACTCAATGGAGGTTTTTATTCACACAATTAATATTGTTTAAGGTTCCCCAAAAGTACCTTTGGGATCAAATTCTACAAAAATTGCCACAGCTGTAATTTGTTTAACAACTAATCAAAAGTAAAATTTTTCTAAATTAATTTGATGTTTGCTAGAACATCTAGAGCTAAGAAAAGTTTGTAATGTATCCCACGTATTTAATTTCCTATATTTTTAGGTAGAAAATTAGCTAATATATCTGTACCTTTAGATCACTTTCCTGTAAATAGTTTAACTAGTAAAGTTTTTTCATTTATGATTAAGAAGGGGAAACATTTTTCAGGCAAAGTTACACCTTTGTTTGATACTATGTTGGTCCAACCAACTCAGGATGAGGGTGCTTCCTCAGAAAGACTATCTGTTGAACAACCATCACCCTCTCCTGCTCCCACAAATGAGTCACTGCATGACTCATCTTCTGCTCAACCAAGTGAGGTACCTTTTGAGCAACAACCTGACCCTTCCCCCAGACCTTCACCAACACCTTCACCCACTCCTATTGTTCCTGATTCAATCCCAGAACCTACTGGTGAGAATCTTGGAGATCATTCATCCAATGATGAATCCCTTTCAGGGAATGAGGATGACATGACTCTCCAAAATGTCTATGATCTTTGTATCTCTTTATGTCAACAGGTTTCAGATCAAGCCAAGGAAATTAAACTCTTGAAGGCTAAGATCACAAAGCTCAAGAAGAAAGCTAAACCTGTCATCAAACATCATAAAGAATATCTGAAGATTATCTCATTGCAACAAAGATTCCCAAAGAAGAGCTTCTCCAAGAAACAAAGGGTGCACAAAAAGTCTGTATCCAAACAAGGGAGGAAGAAAGCAAAAGGAGAATCAGAAGTTCACAGAGATCCTCTGTTTGATGTAATG
Organism: Tanacetum coccineum; assembly: GCA_026074375.1. Classification (NCBI taxonomy): domain Eukaryota; kingdom Viridiplantae; phylum Streptophyta; class Magnoliopsida; order Asterales; family Asteraceae; genus Tanacetum; species Tanacetum coccineum. The sequence continues at coordinate 710 of BQNB010161958.1, read as the reverse complement.
CATGAAGATAAAATTGATCACATGGAAACAGAAAATGCTCAAAGTGAAGGGAGGACAAGAGATATGGTGGATGAAGAGAAGGAGTTTGATGAAGAAAGACTTAGTACTGAAGATGAAGTTAGTACTGACAAGGAAGGAGTTAGTACCGACTTTGAAAAAGTTAGTACTGACAGACCAAAAGTTAGTACTGACGAATCCAAAGTTAGTACTGATGAACAAGTTGAAGGTACTGAAGAACACAATGAGAGTACTGAAGAGATCTTTGAAGGTACTGAAGAGCAAAGAGAAGGTACTGAAGACAAAGTTAGTACTGATGAACAAATGGAAGGTACTGAAGATCAAACTAAGGAAGAAATTGCTTCTAAAGCCTCTCAAACATCCACTCAAACACCCACTTCTATGACATTTGGTGATGATGAAACAATTGCTACACTTCTCCTCAACATGAGTAAAGCCAAAGCTGCTTCTAAAGAAAAAGAGAAAGGTGTAGAGTTGAAGGATGTTGAAGAAATTGATAGACCTAGGCCTACTTCTACAAGATCACTTCTCACATTGAAGCCTCTTCCAAAGATTGATCCTAAAGACAAAGGGAAGAAGAAGATTGAAGAGGAGGAAGAATCTGAAAGTGAAGATGATGATATTCCTCAAGCTGTGAAGAAATTCAAACAGCTTGAGAGTGATGAAGAATTGGCTAGGAAAATTCAAGAAGA
>BQNB010161954.1:1797-13483 GCA_026074375.1 Tanacetum coccineum | reverse complement strand
TTATGGGCATACATATGTTTTTCATATCATAGTAAACTTATATAAGTTCACGAGTCACAAAATAAGCCGGATAACCAAGGCTTATGAAACATAAAAAAACAAATACGCTCATAAGTCTTATATAAGCTTAAACACGGACAATCTTAGAGTGTAGGGTGTGGTGGCTTAAGCCACAAAACAAAACGGGCCTCACAGGCTGTCACATTAGCATTTTACTCACTTAAAAATACCCCTTAACTCATAACACACCAATTCACTCTTCCACTCTCGCGGCGCGCGCCCACCATCAACTAATATATTTTTTTTCTTTTTCAATTTTTTGCCACACAAACATAATCTTCATGTTCAACTACAATAAAAATAATACAAACTACAATACATTTAAAAAAAACATTGCGAAAATTCAAAAAAGAACTTTATGCGAAAATAAATACAACAAATACATCTAATCATAATAAACTAATGTTCTTGTGTGATGTGTGTTGCCGAAAGATGCTCAATGATCTTTACGTTGAAAGCTTTTGTGTGTTTATTTTCTACTCAAAGCAGTTCCTTTGTCTTTTTTTCGTCGGATATCGCATCGCTTCGACCCATGTCCTTACAATATATTTTGGTTGGGGAACAATATAACTTTCTTCAGTCAAACTGGTTTTTAACGTTAATTTTGATATTCTATAATCTTGTTATGACAGAATATAATGCAAGTATGATAACTCTGCTGTAGCTTGTTGATAGTCCAAGCACGCGTCGGTTGAGACTTATAATACGCCAACCTTCCTTGAAGGACCCCCAAAAGCTATTTCATATCTTTTCGAGCACTTTCTTGTTTTCCGTTTAAATAATACATTCTTCTCTGAACTTGCAACCGTAAATGATTTAACAAAAGATGCCCATTGTGGGTAAATGCCGTCGATAGATAATACCCTTTTTCGAATGTAACCCCGTTACATTCAAACGGAGCCACCGGCGTCGATGCCCATCAAGGAAGGTCGCCATACCTAACGGAGATTTATTCAAAACAGTTGTAAACGTTATTTGCCACAGCGCCTACCCCAAAAAGTGCATGTAAAAATCCTCACAAATCATATGAAGCAACAGCCTCAAGCATTATAGTTGGGTACTTTTTATCACCTCTAGCAAATTGCCCATGTCATGCTTTTGGGCAATTTCTCCATTCCCAGTGCATACAATCAATGCTTCCAAGCATTCCAGGAAAACCATGATATTACTTGGTGTGCGGTGTATAACTTTTGAATGTCATTGAAGTCAGGTTTTCGTAAATACTTGGGCTTATAATAAAAATTCGATAAAGACATCATAGTAAAAAAAATCTAAACAATCGTGTGCGGTTATGGCTACCCATTTGTAAATATCATCAATGTATCAGGCGTCTACGCCGTATGCCATTTGGGGGATGGGCAGTGTGTGCAATTTCTTAATAATACTAATAAACCGGGTACCCCAAGTGCATTTCATAATAATACTAAAACCGGGTACACCCGTAGCATCGGGTCGGACTCTAAAGAAATCGAAATACGGAGGAAGAGGATGGTGAGTTTCAATGTAATTTTCAATACCTGAGACTATGTCTAAAAATAGTTTACGGCTCATACGATACCGTAACCGAAAATAATAATCGGGATATTTTGGCCGAGGACCAAAATAGTCCGTCATCAACCGTGCTTCCGCTTCTACCCGTTCCCGATAGATATAGTTTCGGTGGCGCACCCGCTCTGCTTCTTGTTGTTGTTGTTGCTCTAACCGAGCAAGTTCAAAAATCATGTCAAGATCTTTGAAATCTTGAACATCGGAATCACCACTTGCGGAATCACTCATTATGTTTATTGTTTTTAAGATATAGTGTTTTGAAATGATAGTTGTATAAAATTTGATAAAATGAGGTAGTATTTATAGTGTAAAAGTGAGTATAAATTAAAAAAAAACACAACGGGTATAAATTAACCAACGTCCACTTTTTTTGTCCGTTTCCTTCGTCGTAGCCATGGCGAATGAGCCACTTTTTTGCTCGTGGCGAGGGCAACTCGCCACCACACCCCTCTCTCTTAGTAACAAAAGGAAAGAAAAGACTACCGGAAAAGACTACTGGAAAAGACTACATCGTTTCAAATAGTTTTTCTTATCATCATGTCATTTTGTAGCACTTCTTTCGTTCCAGAATAATTGTTTATTGATAAAAAACAAACATTTTAAAATTGTCATAACTATTGTCTATTACTGTTTATTACGTTTATTTTGTTTAAAATAACATTTTTTAGAATGACATTTTTATTTTTGACTAATTAATTAATACATATTTTGATGTTTGTAATATTGATCAGGGCTGTAAACGAACTGAACGTTCAATTAACATTTCATGAACCGTTCGGTAAAAAGTTCGTTTATGTTCCTTTATTTATTAAATGAACGAACATAAACAACATTTTACGTTCATTTAGTTAAATGAACGAACATGAACAAAAGGCTCGCCCGTTTATTTATGTTCGTGAACGACCGATTATTCGTTCGTTTATGATCGTATATATGTTTATGTTTGTCTATCGTATCTTTTTATTATATAGTTTATATTGATTTACTTAAACAAAACAACACTTATAAAACACAATATTGTGTATATATTTGTAAATTTTATGTTTATTTACGTTCGTTCGTTTATTTTCGTTTAGTGTCTTAATGAACGAACATAAACGAACATGAACAACATTATTTCTTAATAAACGAACATGAATAAGAAAATTCGTTCGTTTAAGCGATCGTGTTCGTTTATTTGTCCGGCTAAAATTAAATGAACGAACATGAACAAGCCTTCGTCCGTGTTCGTCCGGTTCGTTTACAGCCCTAATATTGACTTTAACCAAAAATAATACCGTAGACTCAATTAAACCTTTTTATTTATTTTTAGCAATGAAGAATTCCATCGAGACATTCTAAAAAATCGTGAAGTACTCTCTTTGTCCTAGGATAATAGTTTACGTTTATTTTTTAAGATGTCATAATTTAACTGTCTACTATTAAAAATAACTTAAAAAGTTTAATCAAGTTATTATATTATTTTTGTTGAAATAAATATAACAAATTAAAAAAAACATTAACTAATTAGTGAAGAATAAAATTGTCATTTTACAAAAAATTAAAAAAATGGCAATAATTATGTTTTAATTAAATATATTTTTGTCTAATAATAGTAATTTTAAAATGGAGAGAGTATTATAAATATAATTATATACATTTATAGACTTCTTGACCACTCATATCTTTTACTATTCATAAGAAATAATATTCCTTATAAACGAGATGCAAAACAACCCGCGCGTTGCGGCGACGTTATTTTGTAACTTATGGTTTGGTTTATGCTATTTTTTATACTCAAGAGGGTATCTTTTTTCATAACTAAGAGGTGTTCTCACAGCTTGTTTTATATTTTTCAAAGGGTTTTTTGTGTATTGAATACCGTGAATTGATTAGGCAGTTTAAGGTGTGTTTTGAAAGTATACTTTTTTAAAATATATATATTAAATGGCAACATTTTTTATAAAATCGTACATATTAAACGGCAACATTTTTTATAAAATCGTACGTATGTCAGAAGCATTGCAATATTGGGCTCGTTTTGTTCGCAATTCGAAGATCTTTCCGCGTGTATTGTTTTATCTGAATGAATCGGTGGATATGCATTACATATGTGATAAATAAAGTTTATTATATAAGAAAGTCGTAAATAGTTAAAAGTTGAGGGTAAGGTTTGTAAGTTTTTTTTTTCAACCTATTTATATTAAACTTCAACATTTTGTTCGCAATTCAAAGATTTTTTCGTGAGTATTTTTTATCCGATAATGAATCGGTAGATATGTATATATATTTGATAAAAAATAAAGTATTATATAAAAAAGTCGTAAATAGTTAAAAGTTGAAGGTCCGTTTTGTAAGTTTTGCTTTTTCATTTTGGGTCGGTGGATTATTTATTTTTTATTTTGGGCTAGTGTTATGCCATATTTTGGGCTAGTGTTTTATTCACTGTTTGGGCTAGTGTTTTTTCCACTGTTTTTGGCGTCTTCCGTAATGATAAATAAGATATATGGTAATAGTAACTATAATATATAATAAGAGAAAAGTTTATTTGCATACCAGTTTCTTCTCACATACCAAGGACAAATCTCCATCATCCATTTGAGTTTGATCTAATGATGAGGATTAATCTAAGATTTAATTTTATTTAATGGATAAGATTAAACCTTAAAAAACATCCACCACCCCTTCTTACACACCAAGATGTATGTGGTTCTCGGCAACGATTCACCTCCTTCGTTCACTTACTCCATTCACCGTAGTATCTCCACTCGAGATTTCACTATGTCAACAAGCTCAACTTTTAGGCGGAGGAAAGCCGTTTTACACGTCGCTTACTTTCTTTTCCGACAATAAGCTTCGAGTCCTTAATCTTAGCTAGAACCATCTAAGACTTAACTAAGTCTTTAACAAACTCACAAGATTATATTACCCTTGGATTGACACACAATCCAAATCACACCAGTATACAATATACACAATTGGATCTACACACAATCCAATCTACACAACAACACTAAATTGATGTAATAAAGATTTGTGATCTTGAGGAGGAAGAGAGAGATCACTTTGATAATTATTCGTTATATGAAGTATACGATTGTTTTCTCTTGCACATTTGTTGTTGAGAAGAAGAAGAAGAGTAGAAGAAGGAAGAGAGGAATGAAGGAAAAGAATTAATTCACTTGTACAAGAATCAAGGTATGTTAGTGATCAAGATATGTGTTTTAAAAAGAAAGTAAGAAAAGAGAAAAATGGATCTGAGAAAATTCGTGGCAAGATGTTGTGTTTTTCAAATGGGGTGACCCAGTATTTATAGGGGACAAAAAAATGACCGTTGCTGGTGGCGGTCCCTTATATATAAGGGGGCCGCCAGGCCTAAAAGGGGGCCGCCACTAGGCTCCGCTCTTTTTTTTTGTCCTTTTGTGGTGAAGGTTGTATTTGTTATAGAACCTTCTATTTTGGGGGGAAATTTGAATTTTAAATTTTATGTTTTTAATAAAACATTTCTTTTAATAAATAAATATTTTATTTTTATATTTTTATAAAAACACATTTGTAGAAATGTAAGGTTTAAGAAAAATATTTTCTTGATCACATAATCATGTTTAAGATGTGTTTATCATACATAAGTGATTATCTTAGAAATAGAATTTTTTTTTTATGAATTAGTAATTTATAAACGTTTAATTTTATCGTAAAAGTTTTCACATTTTGTTATTTTATTATCAAAACAATAAGAGGTCGAAAAATATAAATACGTTTTTAGACATTATTGTATTAACATATTACCCATTTTTTATGATGACAAAACATAAACTCATTTAGTATAAAAATAGAAGTTTATAAATTATTAATGAGTTTAATTCTATTTCTCCCCCTTTTTGTCGAATCCAAAAAGGTTGATCGTCGAGTCGTAGTAGAGAGAAAGAAATCGACGATAAAAGACTCCCCCTTGATGTAAGCTCCCCCTTGTTCGGGGCACCAAAGGATCGATCTTACGATAATTTGTTTGCTACAAAACAAGGTTAGAAATACAAGTGCAAGACAAATATTCTTCAAGATAACACATTGTATTTAAACTAACAAAAGAAGATTTTCATTCCAACCAAAAGATAAATCATATACATTAACCACGACCAAATAATACATTCATGCAATAATAATAACTAGGAACTAAATACAAGATAAAGGCCATATACTACTTATAGTCTTAAATGATTCTATGATTCATAGAGAATTGACTTTTTAAATAAATGTCTTTGATTTACCCTTATTAAACATTTTAAATGGGTCTTATGGTGGAGGTGGAAATGGTTGTGGAAGGCGGTAGTTAGAAGATACTCAAGCTTGTTCGTGCATACATAATGTTCATATCATTTCTCGAAGGTTCAAGTAAGGTTTACGGTTTGAAACACAAATAAAGTTGATTCTATGATAGTCCATGTAGTTTCGTGTAGAGTTGGATTGCCCAGATAGAGGTTGAGGTGGAGGTAGTGATGGTGTAAGGTGGACTTGAGAGATTTTCAAAGGTATGATGGTGATAATGATAGAGTGATATACAAAGAACGGAAGGATCTTGAGTAGTTGAGGGTTTAAAGTTAGGAGTATCATCCAAGATGTTCTCAAGCAAAGGGGGTTTTTTCAAAGGTTGGAGGAGAGAGGTTGGGTCATGAGGGCTGGACGGTGAAATTTGAAGTTTTGATTGAAAAGAAGAAGATGTATTATCTTGGCTTGAGGATGTTTGATTTGTGGATGAAGTTTTTGATGGTGCATTTGGAGGAGTTGGAGATGAAGAAGTGGTGGTAGGAGAAGGTGTAGTGGTGACTTCTTCATCACTAGAGATGTTGAAAAATAGTTGTCTAGGAGGGATTTTGGTTAATTTGATTTTCTTGGAAGGGTTTGAAGAAGAAGCATTTGTGGAATTCCTGGTAGATTTTGGTTGAGGAAGATAAAGATGATAAGAAGAATAAGAGGAGTTCATGATTTAAGGTGGAAGAGGTAGATTCAAGAGGTAAGGCATGGGGTTTAAAGCTTTAGATTCTATGTTTTTTAATCAAAAAGCAGAAATCAGCTAGGCCTGGATGGGATAGTGGTCAACTGCACAGAAAATTAGGTGGTCATAGTAGAAGAATCCGTGACCCCTGATAGCGGTCCCTTAAATATCTGGCGGTCCCAAATATATTGGGGGGCCACCTAGTATTTAAGGGGGTCGTTTTCTGGGGACAGAAAATTTTCCAGTTTTTCCTGAAAACCTATAAAACTTTCTCTTATTTTTGCAGTCAATTCCATTTCATCATGAATCATCTAAAACATAATAATCAAGCATATATGACTAAGCATCCTAAGTTCAATCAAGAAGCACATATATATGGGCAAGTTGACAAGTTCATAAGCATGAATAATATTTTAATTATAACTAAAATGTATCAAGGTGCATACAAGCATTTCATCCATGGCAAGCTAAGTTGCCCATACTACGTACTAAATTACTAATAAGTAGCATAAGTTCAAACACCTAATCACAATAGGTTAGTAAATAATATAGATAATAATGTCATAAAGCAATTTCCCTCATTGCTCACTTCCTTATGTTTCTCCACAACTTTCTAAGACTTTTTCCGATTGACCTTACTCCACCACAATGATCATCTCTTAATTGCACTTGACGGTTGATGATTTCGGTTTAGCGGGTGTAAAATGGTTCAAGGTGTTGGGTCAATGTTAGGTTAGGGATTTTTGAAATTCTTGAGGAACTTATTGGTTTAGGGAATTGACAGAACGACATGAGGGAAGGAGTGCTTGCACGGCGAGGTCCTTCGTCATTCCCTCGTCATCATCATTGTGTGAGATGAGATAAGGATGGTGATCGAAGGTGGAAAGTATGAAGAATTGGATTGACGACCTCTTCTAGTGCCACGATCCCTTCTTGGTTTTCGCTCTAGTTGAGCGGCAAGAGGAGTCATGAAACGATCGTACATGATGTAGGACTCGTTATTCAACTAGAGATATTCATTCATGATGAACTTAAACAAGCGGGTTAATAGCATACCATAAGCAGTTTCAACCTAGTTGCTTGGTAACCCACCTCATTCGTTTTGCTATTGAGTAGGCAAGATTGAATTTTTTGAAGGTTTGCAACGCAAATAAACATAAACAAAGATATGGGGGACGTGATCCGATTTCCCCCCAAACAGAAAACATTTTCCTGAATTATTTCTTCCAAAGGTTTCAAAGTTGACACAATTTTACGAGTGAGAATTTGATAATTTTGAACCTCAATTTCTTCTTGATGACGAATGCGAGTGACTTGACCTTTCTCTATCTTATGAAGAAAATACGAGATGATATCATCAAGAGAAAGAAGGTTGGTTTAATTGGCCTTCCGAAGTGGGCACCATATTACAAACTCATCAGTGAACATCGGTCATAAAAGATACACGCACCCTCACAAGGGATTATGAGGATTTGAGCAAAGTCTTAGACAAAGAGAGAAGTATTGGTTTTGAATGACAAATTCAACAAACATTTGACCTTCGTCGGAATAACTCAAACGATACTGACTGTAAAACTCAAGAATAAAACGAGGACAAACTTGTTCATTGATTTCAAGAAGACACTCAAACTCGACAAAATGAAACAAAGATATTTTCCGAACATTCTAAGTTCCGTAATAAAGTTTTCAAAAACCATCCGGACCCTTCGTGAATGTAAAGTTCATTAGGTTCTTTTGTTTTTCTTTTATTGGGAGAACGGGATATGTTGAATTTAAGGATGTAATTGTCTTGTGTTTTTGTAATCTTCAAAAGATTTGCGAGGCATTGTCACCTAGAATAAGATAACCAATATCACATTTTAATTGTATTTTACTTGTAGTAATGTCTTGATTTCTTGCCTAGTGTGTGCCTATATGCAACAAATGTGGAGTAACGATTAACTCGGCCTAAGTATAACATCCTATCGAGTTAATCCAAACGATTCTTAGTTGAATTTTACTCAATCCCTTAACAAGTCAAAAAATACATATGAATTATGTATCTCAAAATTTGTTCATGAGGTCATTATGCATGTATTTGAAAACGTTTTTAGGTTGTATTGACAATGCATAACAACAATTTTATAATGCTCCTAACATGAGTGATTTGAAAATAAAATTGGGGTTTTGGTTCGAAATCAATTTTTCAACAAGTTCAGTAATGTATGAAAATTATATCTACGGAAGCTTATTAGTTATACATTGGTATCCTAGTACTCGTTATCTGCACAAAATTGAAAGAAAAATCAAAAATCCCCAATTTTGATTTTTGGTGTTCATCATGAACCCTAGACTCAAATTGAAAGAAAATAGATAAAATGACTTACAATTGATGATCTTTGTGATATTAGGATTGATTATTAGTGTTGATTTGATCTTCAATTGAAGTTTTAATGATTGATTTTGAGTTTTGGTATGTTTTGGGTCGTGTTCGTCGCACCAATAGGTAAGGGAGTGTTTGTTTTTGTGTTTTGAGAAAATTTTTGGTTAAGTGTCTAAAATATGGTCTACTGATGGCGGTCCCATATCTCCTGGCGGTACCAAAATATATTTGGGGGCGCCTATATGGGGGCCGCCCTCCGCATAGTAATTTTGATACTTATTTTTGATCATAAATTTCTCGAAGAGGAGTGACAATTTAATTTGCATTTCGCGAATTAAACTTGTCTTAAGTATTGGATGAGTTTTTAAGTTGTCACGACACGGAATAGAACACGGACTAGAATTGAAACAGAGAATGGAAAAGCGTTATCTTAATTTTGATGTATGGAATGTTGTTCTCTTTCCCTTAAACCAAGACGTAGATAGTTAAACAATTCACGTTTAAGAGGTTTAGTGAGAATCTCGGCAATGTTGTCGACGAACAGTTACTTTTTCGATTGAGACATGTCCTTTTTGGACATTATCACAGAGAAAGTGGTGGCGAATTTCGATGTGTTTGGTACAAGAATGTTGCACCGGGTTTTTGCTAATGTCAATCGTGCCCTTGTTGTCGCACATGATGGGAACATCGTCGAGTCGTACGTCGTAGTCGATGAGAGCTTGTTTCATCCATAATGCTTTTTAACATGCCTTTTCGGAGCTTTAGATTCGGCTTGGTAGTGTGAATATAGCAAGAAGCGGTAGGTTTGTTTTCTTCTGAGAACCATGATGCTTCATGACAACATCACACGAAAGTACAACAACCGCTAGTGCTCTTTTCAGTCCCATAAATCTTCCCGCGGGGGATGATCTAGGGTCGGCATATACTTCGGTTTTTATGCCGGTTCCCTTAGGTACATAATCCTAAGTGCGTATTTTTGTGAACTTTAATGTATCGGAAGATACGCTTAACGCTTTAGGTGAGAGGTTTTGGGAGCCTCTTGGATGACGGGCACAAAGGCATTCACTAAACTTTGATATCGGGGCCTACTTTCCATTAGGTATAATATTATACCTGTCATGCCTCGATACTTGGTACTCATCTACCGAACTCACACTTTCTTCGTCTTTCGTTGAGTTTAGTATTTTTTTTGTATAAAATTTGGAGGACATGGTGTTTTTTTATTGGTTAGATGTCTTCCATGACCAAATTCTTAAGCTTTTTATTTAATGTACTTTAAATTGATTAATAGGAATATACCGTCTTTCCATTTGTTTTTTTGCAATTCCAAGGAAGTAGTTAAGTTCAATCATCATGCTCATCTCGAACTCGTTCATCATTGCATGATTTTGGCAAATTCATCACTCATGTCTTGACAAGTCGAACCGAATATATGTCACCTCGACATTATATTTGAACAATGATGAGGTTTGGAACTTTTCTTTCTTAGTAAATTGTGTGATATCTAACCATTCCCAATTTTATTTTTTATGTTTTTTATAGAAAGTTTTAAGATATACTTACCCAAGGGGCTTTGGGTGCTTGTTTAAGGCCATATAAAGCTTTCTTTAATTTATAAACATGATCCGGTTTTTCAAAATCAATGAATCCCGGAGGTTGGTGCCACGTTAATACCTCCCTCATTTATAAAACACGTTCAGGGGGGGAAATGCATTTTTATATCAATTGGAATAAATTTAAAATTCTTAGGCACAAGCATAGCTAATAATTTCACTAATGGGAATCAAGGTCTTAGAATCAGGGCATAAGTTTATCATTTATCGAATGCCCTCTTGTTGGTTGTTTAGCACTTGAGCAACTAATCTAGCCTTATTTCGAGAAACAACACCGTTCTCGATCTAACTTATTTCTAAACACCCACTTAGTTCCTATAATATCATATTCTTAGGTTGTTTTTACACTTCTTTATATATTTTATATTTTATTATATATTATATATATTTACGGTGTGAATCCGGCACGATCAGTCTCCCAAGGCTTCATTTACATTCTTAGGTTCTATGGTTGAAATGAAGCAATAAAAGTTGCTTTGGTTTTGGGCTTGTGATCTAAGGGTTCTTTGGTTAAGGTGTCCTATGACATTCTCTAAGGGATGGTTCATAGATTCCTTAATATTGACTACTTCATCAATCTCTAGAGATTCATCCTCAACATTTTTTTCTAGATTTTTCTTTTCGATTTCCCTAATAGATTCTTCTTCATCTAGGTCATCATCCACCAAGGGTGGTGTTTTAGCAGGTAGAGGAGTTTCATCAAATGTCATGTTGAGTGATTCTTCGATTTTTCTAGTGTGTTTATTAAGAATGATATAGGCTTTACTATTTTGGGAGTAACCTAGAAAGACACCTTCGTAAGACTTTGGGTCAAACTTGGTAAGGTAATCTTTAGTGTTTAGGATGAAGCACTTGCTTCCAAACACTCTAAAATAATCAAGAGTAGGTTTCCTACCTCTCAAGATTTCATAAGGTGTTTTTCCTAGGATGGCTCTAATTAGAATTCGGTTAAGTATATATGTTGAAGTATCTATGACATTATACCAAAACTTTTGGGGTAATGATTGTTCGTTCAACATAGTTCTACTCATTTCTTGAAGTGTCCTATTTTTTGTAACATCTGAGAATTTTCGGATTTTTAAGATAACTATTTTACCTCTTTGACTTTTAGGTCTGGCTTGACTTACAAGA
>BQNB010161953.1:0-14618 GCA_026074375.1 Tanacetum coccineum | reverse complement strand
GACAGTTGGGTTGGGTTTTGACCCGTTTGACTTCTATTGGGTTTTCCAGCGGGTTTGGGATTAATCCGGTTGATTGGGTTTTGACCCAACACCAACAACTTTAACTTTACATTGCACGCGATGAATGTAAAGTTAGCCATTTATCGATGCAATGAACATGATAACTAATTATGAAAACATTTATTAAAATAAATACAATCTGACCGAATCTAAATCGAAAATTGTATTCACCTTAAACCTCGGCACTGCTTGATGAAAATTGTATTTAGATCCAACCAATGTTTCTCCAATTGAGTTTCTACATACAGCTCCCATGGAGTTTTTTAAGAAGATGCAGCCTGTTCCGTTGTTGTCGATGGTTTCTATCAATCACAGAATTATAACAGAATTTACCTTTTATTTTAAACAGTCAAAAAACTAAAGAAAAAAAAACAAAGTGAAATCATACCTTAGCCTTAGCAGAAGCAATGACTTTTCGAATGGGTTCAGTAGTATCACCAATTCCAACGCGTATGACTTTCACATCAGGATACTTCAGCATAGACATGATCTTTAGTACATAGGTGGTTGATGCTTCTGAAATTCCTTCACCGACTCACAGTATACGCTATATCTATTGAGGCTGGTGAGTCAGTAAACAATCTATTGGGCCAAACCAAACGGGCCAAAGTTTGCCCATGATCAAAATGACAGTAAGGTTGGTCGTTTTTTAATGACTTTTAGGATAGCCCATGATCAAAACGACAGTAAGGTTGGTCGTTTTTGTAATGACTTGTGATCAAAATGACAGTAAGGTTGGTCGTTTTTAATGACTTTTAGGATAGCCCATGATCAAAACGACAGTAAGGTTGGTCGTTTTTGTAATGACTTTTAGGATAGTATACAATGTTAATCACATGCACAAAGTCGTTTATGTCAAGTGTTAGTTATAATGCCCGTGCACGCATGGGCCTTTTTCTAATTTTGTTCTACGTGTTTGCCAAATTCGGTTTCAAATTGCTTAACAATAAAGGCACTAATTGACATGTACCTATGTTTTCTGCGCGTAACTGTTGGGAAACTCTTCCTAGCTTTGTCACATTTTTCACCTAATTCTTTATGCCTTCAAAGAAAATTTTCACCTCACAAAAAAAAGACAATTTATTAACTTTAAAAAAAATGTTATGATAACGTCCCAAATGAAAAACCAACGGATTATTCAGTCACTCTTCTGTTTAAACTAAATAGAATGGTATTGAACGAAATAGCATACGATTCTATCAGCACAAAAGCCTCTCCATAAATGAAGCCCACTACAAATGAGTTAAGTGACAGATTCCTACCACTGAATTCCCATTCCAATCGGCTAACAACTAAATATCCAGCAAACTTATGAGACTAACCTTTTAGAGAATCTAGGCGGTAGCCGCTAACCCCGCAAGCGCAGACCTCCTCCAGCTGCAAAAGATTTATTGAGGCTGCAGAACCTTAAGGGGACTGCCTCGACACATGAAGCAACTGCTGCGGGAATATCCACATTCCCGATTCGTGCATTATCCTGAGAATACATTTTATCGTCAGTCATCATAATAAAATGGACAATTGGTTGATAACTTGATATTCTTGCTTAAATTGAAGATGCAAGTAAAAGTTATCATAAATTGCTCGAGGTTATTAATTTACACCCGTTTAGTTACCTATTGATGAGCACATCTATTGTTGAGCACATCTATTATACCCATATCACATACCTAGAATAAAATGAATGTAAAAATACACATTAGATTGGGTTACACCAAAAATTTGCTTTAAATAGTAGAAGCGTGGCATTTTTTACTATACCTCCAACGACAACACGCTGCTCTAACGACCGCAATATGGTTGCTTCAATGGCAATTATGCTGCAATATGCTACCCGAAAATGCTGACGCGACTTGAAAAATAAAGAAAATGAGTCAGGCCATACAGTTACTCCGTTCCAAACCGTCTATAATACAGTAAATAAACAACATTACGTATCATCATCTGAACTATGGTACAATATTCACATATCATGTCCTGGTATGAACTATATAAATATTTGCAATAGCTCTTTGCTACAACTTAGCATCGCATTTTAATTTTTAATGTGCAATTATGAAAATCAAAAGAGCTGCTTGTATAGTGACTGGACATGTGGCACTACTTAAAGTTCGATAGTCAGTTCTCGCTATTCAGCAAAATTCAATTTTTTTAATTTTGTATAAAGAACCGCATACCTTTGTTTATGATTCTAACTCAATAATCATAATCTTTTCATCAAAGTCAACCTTGTTTTAGAGGTGTTTGAATAATATCATCACCGCTCTATTATCTCTTTGATGTCTCTCACTGCCTCTAGAACCATCCGTGGTGGAATGAACTGATATTAAAAAAAAGTTAGCTGGACCAGGGAGCGCAAAAAAATCAGCGGGAGCCCATGTACAGAAACGGCGTCATTTCCTGCCAAAAATGATAGTATTTATAATATTTATAAGCCATTTACTGTCATAAGGGATAACATTGAAACCTGTTATGTTATGCCTGTAGTTAGACATGAGGGATCTGGGAGTGGATCAATTTTACGACATGACATATAAGTCAAGCTGAACACTACAAAGCCATCTAATTTTTCCTTAGTTTACAGAAGCTTATAACTATTATACTTGGAGATGCTGAGTGTTTATCTCACTTTTTAACGTTTTCAATTATATTTTAAAATAAATTTCATCATGTTACTTTGAAAATCATGAGCATTCAGAAACTGGATTTCTCCTCTTATCATCTTTACCAATATTAACAAAGCAATCTCTAAAGGCCTCCTTTTAGTACCAAAAGATGGCATATGTTTTCGATTTTTATATGCGTTGGCTGGTGCTATAAGAATAGCATGTAGTGATAACTTAACATGAAGCAAGTGTCCCTACAATCCACATAATGAATAGTCACCACTCATTGGTCTTGGGGTATCGTACTAAGTAACAATCTTCTTTTTCATTTATTGCTACATAGAGCATATTATTAACTGATTGTATAAGATATATCACAAGGCAACAATACTCCACATATACAAAGTCAATACAGATTCTTTTCACTTTGATCATAACACTATATTCTCATCAAATACTAAGATATTCATATCATTAGATGCTAATAAACACCTTGTTGACATCTAAATCCAATCGCCTATGCATTTTAAATATATCATTAAACTAAAAGTATAGCTTCTCGACTCACGAAATTATCACTTATGTATGTCCCATAACCACAAAATTCATCATAATTTTTTCTCGTGCAGATAGCGGGTGATGGTCATGAAGCTCAAATTTAACATTACTAAACAATATTTAACTTCATTCTAACTTATATCAAACGTATTTGACAGAAAAAGTCGCTAGTTGTGGTGTGTTACCTTTGACACTTTACTTCTTAAGAACTATAACTTAAATCTACTTAACAAAAACTATAACTTACTTACAGCCCACACTCGAACTATATATTCACAAAGTTGTTGCACAACAGAGACAATAGACGCACATGCATTCATTAAAATGGGATCATTGAGTTCAGTGTATGCATCAGCAATCGAAGGGAGTAAAAAATAGAACATCAAATACATAATAATCAAGAAAATATTGAACCAAACGTTAAATAAGGTGTACACCTCGTGCTTATTGACAAACAACTCGCAACGGTCAGCCAACCTCGGTTCCAACTTACGTCCATAACGATATTTGGATCTATGTGTAGAATTTATAAATGCACTTTTAACAACTTAATAAAGATTATTATGAGCATATAGCTACTCACCGTCTCAAGCCAATGCTGCAAAGCAAGCTTACAGGCTTTACAATTCTTAGACAATGCTTTTCCACCCTAAAAAGAATCAATAAAAACTTCATTATTCATCTCATATTTTATAAAACTTATTATATCAATTTATCATATATATTTGAATAGTAATGGTTGTGAATGTACCTTTTCAAACCTTGTTTTTTCTTGGGGCCAATTCATCTGTGTGATGTTCTTTACGCAAACACATGAGAGGTCTCTACCAAGCCATGGTGCTGAGATTGCTGTAACCTCAGCTGCACACAACATAGAAACATTGGCCGTACTAAAATTAAAGATCTTATTAAATTAGACATGCAACTGAATACACGAATTTCGCAAGGAACTCCATAGCTTACAAATCAATATTTCAAATAACACAACACACTTAAAATTCAAAGTTGGCCTAGTGGTAAGGCGTTCCGAAAGTCTCAGAAGAGAACCGTTCAAACCTCGTTGGGTGACCATCTTGGGATGGCCAGGGAAGTCCAAAAGCAACTACATACATTAGAGCCAAAAAGGCTAGATTTCCCCAGGTGACCTCAAAAGTGATCCATTTCTGTTTACCCGTTTTATGTTTCTTAAATTCAAAGTTCTGAAATGTGATGCATTGTAAACTATGGAGAATGGTAATTATTAAGCAAATATCATTTGACTCACGACTTGGGCAAAACAATCCATCACATTGTCGCCCATGTATATACACAGTCAACCATGTCTAAAATAAAACAATAGCATCTATAATTGAATCGTATTTTGACAAAACAAAACTGGATTATACCTGAATTAGTATGATAACTGTTGTTGGTTCTATCAAGACCATGAGAATCCTCCTAAGTGCAACAAATGATCGCCATCACCAGCTCTATCCTCCATTCTTAACCAACTAACTTAACAAACTATTTTACAATCTCAAAAACTAAACCATCCGCAAAACCTGAATTAAAATTATCACATTGGTCAGTCTCACATCCTAGATAGCATTAATCATGTCCGAGAGGCACCCTATTGTCACTGGTCTCACCATTACGGTCACAATTCAAACAATATATGTAAATACTGCCACTCTAATAATGATTGACACTTTAATTACACGTAAAAACTTTTAACATGAAGTAATTTCTTTGTATATTTGTCAACCTCAGCCAACGGTTTTGACCCGTGTCATAGATAAACCATTTTTACCCATATTGAACCAGAACTGGTCGTGTTGCCCAACCTACATGACCCACCCATCACCTCTGCCTATCTTGATATTCATTTACATGACATATTTGATATTTCTGTTTGGGATTCACTAAATAAAAAGAGATAGTCTATTATATTTTTACCAGACAGTTGACCTTTATTTGTACGATCCTGCCCATTGCCAATCAGAATGCCACCAATTTGAGTCACCTGGCCAACTTGTATTGTTTGAACCAATTTCTCTTCAGGGAGAAAGTCAAGTAACCTTACAAAAATTTTAAGCCTAAACACATTGAAAGAAATACTATTTACATATTCTTGCCTAATAGAGCATTAAACTTAATAACATATGTATACAAAATTTTTACTTGTAAATTATAAGTAATCAAGTATTCGCTAAAAAAGCAAGAAAATTGTAAATTACTAATCAACAGAAATCACTTTCTCCACCACCACCATTGGGGTTCAAGAAATTGGATATTAAAAATCATACATTTGGGTCATTAAAGAGTTTTTGTTCTTCCATAAGCACATGATCTTCCAAAAACAACTAAATTGAAACATCTTTTCTTCAATATTTTCAAAGTCACCCAATTTTTAGATTTAGGGTTCGATTTGGAATAGTGGGTTGGAACTTCGACTTGTTGTAAGGTTTTATATTATTTAATTTTAGTTTTTGCCCCCGAGATTTTCTAAACCAACCCGCTTTTTTTTAAAGTTTTGTTGTTTATAATTTTGACACATATAAGCTTTGTAGTCAATTCTCTCATAAAACGAATTTATAAAATTTTTTTTGCCTATCTAGAAAATATGTGAGTTTTTTAGTAAATATTTTGAAATATATATATATATATATATATATATATTATTCTAATATATATAGGGGCGCGTTATATTGAGAACTCATTTTAAGTGCAGAACTTTACAGAACTCTTTTGGACCAATAAGAATTTAGTATTATTAATTATTTTTATTTACTTCAAAAGGGTATAATAGTAAAATACATTTTCACTTTTTTTTTTATTTAAAAACGTTTTTTAAATCTTTTAATTTTTCGGAATAAAAAAAAAATATTTTTTATTTTATATATTTTTTTACATAAATGTTTTCTTAAAAAAACAAGTGCATATGTGTTTTTTTTTATATTGTAAATTTACATACGTTTCGTGTATACAATTATTTAGCCATAAAACTTGTTTTGCTTATAATTGTACTTACACATATGTCTTTAATGTAATTATTTTCAAAAATTTTATAACAAAAAACATAAACATGTACATGTAATCACTAAATTTATAAGAAAGAAAAAACATAGATACAATACACAAAATTTCATATCAAATGAAATGTAATTCAAATACAAATGTATATTGTTAAATATAGATGTGCAAGAGATTCAAAAACATGTGTGCACTCTTCGAAGAACATATGTGCACGCTTCACTTTCTAATCAAATTCTTTAGAACATATGTGCACCAATACAAGAACATTTGTGAACCCTTCCAAGAACATATGTGCACGCTACGCTTTCTTGTCCAATTCAATAGAACATATGCGTTTGCCTTCCAAGTTTGTCACATAGACTTCATAGTTCAAGCTAAAAAAGACAACTCCTGTCTCAAAACAAAAACAAAAAATCAAATAGTTAATCACAATTCAACAACAGTTAACCTTATAAAAAGGGTGATTAAGAATAAACATCTACACATGAAAAATAAATCATAGCTACGAAAACTACTTAGTACACATGCATGTATACGACTCACAAAATTGTAGAAGCACCAAATCGAGATATATTACTTACGAGTAAACAAAAAATTAAAGACCACCACCAACAAAAAATTAGAACATATGAGAATCATTACATATGTGCACGTTGCATTTTCTCGTCAAATTCATTAGATTATATGTGCACGCCTTTTAATAACATATATGCACGACGTCTAAAAGGACAAGTGCATTCGTTGATCATCTTCATCAAACGCCGTTTTTCTTACAAGTGAACCATCTCCATTGAAACAAATATATAAACACAAAATTCGTGAACCAATTCAATACAAATATATAAACACAAACGATTCAAACAACCAGTTCACAAACTTAATCGCAAACTGAAAAATAGAACATGAATGATATATGAAGACGAAGTTAACATGGATTGACAAATCAGTGATATCCAATTAAAGAATCCATACATCAATATTACTAATATTAATTCCTATTGTGATTCACCGACAACAATCAACTAACCCCAACATTCAACTTTTAACTATCACTATTACTATTATTTAATGTATTAATCCATACGTCAATATTAATATTAATTAATTCATGACTTGATTTTATGGCATTGCAAAAGGTAAATCCCATACATCAACATATAGTATAACACTAACAGTTAGCAAGCATCAATTATATACTCATTAGCCACCAATCTCGAAATAAAAAAAACAAGTTTAGATCTAGGGTTGTATAGAAACGAAAAGTATATTTGACCTTTGGTTGCATAACCTTATAGAAATCGACCTGTGAATCCAAAAGTCGAATATAAAAGTCGATGGATCTTTGGTTGCAAAATAAAACCACGAATATAAAAGTCGACTTAATTTTTTTTCCCGAACAATGATCTACAGAGAGAGAGAGGAAGCAATTGATTTTTGGGTGAGATCTAGGTTTACAGGAAGTTATGTAGATAGTGAGATATATCATTTTCTAGCAATTTTTTAGGGACACATATCAAATACCTAAATTGTCCTTTAAACCGTTTGTTTAATTAAAGAAAAATCCCTCATCTTTTGTTAATTTGCAATTTTGACTCATTCAATTTTAACCATTGATCAAGTTCATCCAATGGTTCAGATTCATTTTTAAGAGTTCTGTAAAGTTCTGCACTTAAAATGGGTTCTCAATATAATACTTCACTATATATTACTATTTATATATATATATTTTTAATATATTTATTATTTTATATATTTTATTTACTATTTATATTTTTTAATATTTATATATAAATATTTATTTTCATATTTTATAATAAGTATTGGTTGATTGATTTTTTGATAATACAAATTTCCCCACTTTGACAATTTACTTTACTAGATAAAGTATGTCAACTTTAGTCTTTGGTGACTTTAGATTTGGTAGTTTTTTGTCGTTGCTCAATGCCAAGGAATAACATTTTTTTTTACATCTGTTTACCTTTAAAGTTAGACACGTCTTTCTTTTGTCATGCAATATTTTTGTTGTGCTTAAATTATTTATTAATTAACTTTGGTTTTTTTTTGCTTGATTCCTATTAGACATTGTTGTATTTTCGGCACTTTGGATTACAAAAGTATTACTTATTGGAGGACTTGTTTAAGCCCATACGGGTATCATTTGTTGATCTTGTGTGATATTAGTATAGGGTTATTGGATTTATACAACATTCAGTAATTCTAAAATATATGTGGCGCCAACTAGAACGATATCGGGTACGGATGCTTAATCAACATGACTTAAATTCAAAAAGTAATTGAACTCGAATCATTATTTTTATACTAAGCGATTACTCGCGTCTAACGATAAAAATATACAACATTGTTAATTCGTATCTGCATTTTATTTTATGTATATATAAATGTAGAGTAAATGAAATTAAGAAAATTACTTGTTTAAATTTTAATTAAATACTTAAATATCTAACTGATTGCGTTGGCTTTTATAGATGAGGGTATTTTATTTTTAACTACTTAATATGGACCACTAATTATGATATATGTGCGCGCACGAGATTTTTTTTTTTTGATTTTTTGATTTTGTATTATCGATTAAAAACGAACAACTTAATGTTTTTTAAAAAGTTTATAAAATGAAACCAACAATTAGAAATCTTATGTGTATCTGCTTTTACTTATTTACTAGGTTTCATCCCGTCCGATGGACGGTTTTCTTAATATCTGACTAAAATTGTAAAAATATGTTTTAAAATTCAAATATACACTAATTATACCATAATCCACACAGTTTACGATTGGTTATAGCGTAAACCTGTGTTTTAGATTCAACCCGTAGATTCAACCTCGTTCGCGCACGGAATTTTTACATAAAATTTTTGATTACGATGATAATACAGTATTGAGTTAAAAGGTTGCAATTAAAGAGTAGACACTTTTGTTAAGTCAAAATAAAATACCAAGTTGAACATTAACAACATCGACCACTAAGAGAAGCTACCAACATGAAACCCAATCATTCTCGGACTTGAACCACAACTGTTTCTCGATCCCTTTTGAACCATATTGAATCGTTACCGCTTAACACATTATCCAACCCGCATAATCCACTAATTTTATTAAGAATCATCACGCAAACACTTTCAATTGCTTAAAAACACCAACAACATATTGTTAAGTGAATTTGTGTTTATAATTCAACATTTTACTTCAACAATTAACTTACTCGAAATCATATTTAATGTACATTTGACCTGCTAACCAAACGGTAACACTCACACTTCTATGTAGGCTGAGTAAGACGAGGAACATAATATGCCAGGTTTGCTTTAATGTAGAAGAACTTGAGTCATTTTAGTCATGGAAAGTCTTCATCTCTCCTTTCAACGTGTGGTGGACGCAGGTTTATTTAAAGGCATCAAGCTAAATTCATCCACGACTATCTCTCATATGTTCTATGCGGATGATGTTGTCTTCGTGGGTCAATGGTGCGAGGGTAATATTACTACCCTTACTCATGTGCTCGAATGTTTTTATCGAGCATCCGGGCTGCGGATTAATATGGCCAAAAGTAAAATCATGGGAACTCTGGTGGCTAAGGATACTGTTAACAATGTTGCGGTCAAACTTGGATGTCTCATTCTCAATACTCCGTTTACATATCTTGGTACTAAAGTTGGTAGCTCGATGACTCGATATGATGCGTGGGAGGAGGTTATTAATAAGGTATGTTCTCGTCTTTCCAAGTGGAAAATGAAATGCTTGTCGATAGGTGGCAGACTAACTCTCATTAAATCGGTGTTGACTGCTATACCTATTTTTCACTTGTCTATTTACAAAGCCCCGCTTGCTGTTCTTCGAAAGCTCGAATCTATTCGCTGCCATTTTTTTCATAGGCATGTTCATAACAGCACTCAAGCCTGTTGGATTAAATGGTCTAAAATCTTAGCGCCAAAAGATAAGGGTGGTCTCGGTGTGTCCAGCCTTTATGCTTTAAACAGATCCTTAATGCTCAAATGGGTGTGGAGATTTTTTGACCAAAGTTCGTCATTTTGGGCTCGTATTATAAAGGCCATTCATGGTGTTGATGGTCAAATTGGCAAACACATAACTGTGTGCAACAATTCTAGTTGGTTGCATATTGTGAAAGAAATGGGTGTTCTGAATCATCTAGGTATTAACTTCCTGGATCTCATGCGTCTCAAATTAGGTGATGGATCTAAAACATATTTCTGGCGTGACCGTTGGATAGGGGATGATTCTCTCAAAAACTTATACCCACGTGTGTACGCTCTTGAAAATTCTGAAGACGTGACTGTTAGATCGAAGCTGACAGATCTAAGGCTGGAACATTCATTTCGTCGGGATCCTAGAGGCGGTATCGAACAGGCGCAGTTTTCTTCCTTGTCAGACTTGGTTTCTAATGTTAATTTATTGCCGATATCGGACAAGTGGTCGTGGACTTTAAATGGTTCAGGGGAGTTCTCTGTTGCATCTATCCGCAGGGAGATTGACAACATAAGATTAGCTGTTGTGTCTTCTAAAACTCAGTGGATCAAATCGGTTCCTATTAAGGTTAACATCATCGCTTGGAAAGTGAAGCTCGATGCTCTCCCTACGCGGCTCAACATCTCTCGTCGAGGTATCGCCATTAACTCCATTCTCTGTCCTATTTGTGATAGTGGAGTAGAATCCTCCAACCACTTGTTTTTCATGTGTAATTTGGCGCTTCAACTTTCTCGTAAGATCTCCCATTGGTGGGACATTCCGCCTTTCGAGGGTAATTCATACGACGCTTGGTGTGCTTGGTTACTGTCCTTGCGGCTCCAGTCAAAGTTTAAAGCTATTCTCGAAGGCATCTTCTACGTTATGTGGTGGCACCTTTGGACGTTCAGGAATAAACTTCTTTTTGAGGCCACGAACCCTTCGAAGGCGATTATATTTGATGATATTGTCTCTAGATCTTTTTATTGGTGTAAGTACCGTTGTAAAGCCTCGTTTAGTTGGAACGATTGGCTTAAATCTCCTTACCTTGTAACTCTTTAACTCTAGCTCCTTGCTAGTTTTTGCCTTAATAAATTTGCCGTTCAAAAAATATATATATAGGTCGGCCCTGATCACATCAACAGGTTCATCATTAGCCGTTTCCTGGTATTTGTTTCCGTCTTGTCTCATACAGAAAGATCTTAGATCTACATGAAGTGACAATTTAAACAAAATAAAACACTCTTATCTTGTCTAAAGTCTGAACCAGACACTAGAAAAGGTGGAGCTGATGGTGGTTTCAGGCTTTGGTGTTCGCAGGTAATTTTGGTGGTGGTCGTCGTTTTATATATCCTTTTAAACACCACACACATGATGAGTATGTATTCTGTTTATGAAATAGAAAGTTGAAGAGAAACAAAATGTAAAATAAAAGAGTGTGATTATGTAGTTGTGGTGGTTGGTTTTATTATGTGGGGAGACTGAGTTGTAAGTTTTTGGACACGGAAGAAAAAGAGGACATAATTATGATGTTAGTCATTTAACGAAAAGTATTTTCAATAAAATAGTATAAAAGTTGCTTAAAGTACAAAAGTCATAAGTCGCTCAAATCACATATACCAATACTGATTACACAACTACCAACGTATAAAAAAATAAAAAAGTTAACTTTAAAAAGTCGCCTAAAGTACATATGTCGTCAGTCGTTCAATTTTTTATATTATAAAAGTATTATTTTGTTTGACTAATTTTTCAGATAAGGACAAAAAAAATCTCATAAAAGTATATTAAGTAGGTCTCCTAAAAACATGTCAGAAAAGTAACTTACACAAAAAGAGAAAAGTTTTTTAGACGACTTGAGAGACCGGACGACTGATTTATTTTGAGAAGTCCATTTTTTAGGTCTAGAAAAAGGTTAACACTTTGGGCGACCGGTCTATTTTGAGAATTAGCATCTTTCCTATATCATCATCTTTCCTCAGATGTGTAACATTTTCAATATAGCGTCTTCTTCTTCCCCATTGCTTTTCTTCATATATTCGTTCCATTTAATTGTTTAATTTGTACAAGATTGTGTAATTTGATTTTCCTCATATTTTCTGCTATTTTACTTTTGATTATTGCATGAAATTCTTACTTCTTATAAAGTTAGTATTTTAATCCCATCCTCCTTTCTGTTCGATGGGTGCTTGGTTGGATTTAACCCTCTTCAACTTTTGTTTCTTTTTGACTGAAGTGGGTTTCATATTTGATTGTTATATAAAGATATTATTTTTGAATGTAAGTTTATAATGAAGCGACGAAAGTAAGTTACACAAACACGTGGGTTATGTATTTAATTTTTTTAATTATTTTTCTTGACGGTATGGTTAATTGTGAATGTCAACGAACATATTTTTTTCTCATTATTTGTTTTATGATGAGAGGGCAAACATGTTATTAGATGCTACAACATTATCAATCCTTTTAAATAACTAGACGAATACCCGTGCATGCACGAAAAATCTCTTGCGGCCGATAATTAACGATATGCAATATTGATAATGTTGTGGCTTTGTACTTGAATGCGAGAAATTCTTAACATAAATGAAATTGCAAACACTTGTAAAATGCAAGAAAATCTTAACTTGTATCAAACAAGACATTCAGTTAAATTGAAAGTGAAACATTACATCATTATGAGATAAAATCTAACAGCACACGTTACTCGTCGTGTAAAACTTCTTGGTACACGACATTTTAGGTGTAGACTCCTCCTTGATCAAACTCTTTTTCTGGTTTGGAGATCAAACATAATGTTTTGAAACCCAGTTCTACCCATGGTTCAATCGGTTTTGGTCAAAAAACAGGTCAAATTAAACCTTTTTTATATTTTCAAAACTCGTTTTCCGATAGCGACCTCGTGTACCCGCGCATAGCGGCGGAAATTCATGACAGCGACCTCGTTTTCGGCAGCGATTCCTGGTGGCAGCTTCTAAGTGTTTATGTTTCTGCGTATTTTTTCATGCAATTGTGATCCCTATTTATAGGGGATTTACCAAATCATAGTCAATGAAAATTAAGAGAGATTAATGGGCCCACCAATGAGTCAATCAATTAATTAATGAGGTAATCAGTTTCATTTGACTCAGTATACATATCAGTTTTGTTTGCTATTATTAATTCGTAAGTTATAATGATTTTAATTTTTCCATTGTTTCTAAATGAGTCAATCAATTAATTAATGAGGCAATCAGTTTCATTTGACTGAGTGTACATATTAGTTTCGTTTGCTATTATTAATTTGTAGGTTATAATGATTTTAATTTTTCTAATGTTTCTTAAAATGAGTCAATCAATTAATTAATGAGGCAATCAGTTTCGTTTGACTCAGTGTACATATCAGTTTCGTTTGCTATTATTAATTCATAGGTTATAATGATTTTAATTTTTCCAATGTTTCTTAAAATGAGTCAATCAATTAATTAATAAGGCAATCATTTTCGTTTCGTTTGATTGAGTGAACATACCAGTTTTGTTTGCTATTATTAATTCATAGGTTATAATGATTTTAATTTTTTCAATGTTTCTTAAAATGAGTCAATCAATTAGTTAATGAGGTAATTTGTTTCGTTTGACTGAGTGTAAATATCAGTTTCGTTTGATAGTATTCATTCGTAGGTTATAATGATTTTAATTTTTCCAATGTTTCTTAAAATAAGGATTTTCAAATTTTCTAGATTTTAATTTTTTTAGATTTCTAGTTTCAACATTTGGGTAAATCTTCTTTATAAGGAGTATAGATATAGATATAGATACAGATATAGATTTACGATTCATTAATCACATTTCTAAAATACCCTTACTCAAATGTACACTTAATATACCACATGGCACAAAATGATAATGTATAAATCATCTTATCTTTTTTTCTTCTTCTTTAAAACACCACTAAATAAAATTTACAAATCATTAAGCGGATCATAGAAATCAATCTTTTATATAGTTAGACTTTCAGACATCACCTTTTTTGATCATGCAACGGACCACTATTTACGACCACAACCTAGCAATATAGACACCACACCACTAGATAGCGCTAAAACCGCTACTCCCTATGTTTAAATGATATATACTATTACACGTCCAAAACAACTAGCAATAGTGGTGACCAGCCTTTTCGTAGCGTCGTTGCACCGTGATGCACGGGTTGTTTGCCATTTTTTATGAAATAGTGTGCGGTAAAGTTATTCCTTAAAGTTATCGACATGCGTAAAATTAGCATCATGAGAAACATATAATCACTTAACAAAAAATTTGATTACAAGTTCTGTTTTTGTTCAGTTTGAACCGATTTTAGTTGATTTTGTTTGGTTTTGATTTAAAAAATAAAAAATTACGAACCGAGGAGCCAGAAACAAA
>BQNB010161952.1:3159-14618 GCA_026074375.1 Tanacetum coccineum | reverse complement strand
CACATTTATTCCCTCTAAAAGCTAACAAGGTCCTAATTTATGTGAATAATCAACTTGATTTCACTTGAAGTTGCAATAAGGACAATTAAGTAGACTTTGTACTGTCACTAAGTTGGAAGTCAGGTCTCAACCCTATCAGATTAAAAGCAACAATTGATCAATATGCTTTCTATATCCTCCCCCCCCCCTAAAAAAATAAAAAGACTCAAATAGATGACACACATATAATTTAAAAAGCCAAACCACTTATAGCAGTGAGCACTAGTTCAGAAAATAATCAATGCATAATCTTAACAGGGAACTATAATGGCTTGACCAATTCAAAACCGAGACAATCATTTGAAGTCTACCAGAAAGATCCTAGAAAACAAAAGAAACTAAAACACTTGCCTCTTTTAGCCTGTCATAAAATGCACTAAAAACATTAGTCCACCAAGAGCTGCAATCTCCTCCTTCCTCGCATTATCTTCATCTTCATATATATCAACCTAAAACCATAACAACCTTGATGTAAGCAAAACAGCTCAAAATATTACTTTAATGTTCCACAGAAGGATTAAAAAATTATACAATACATTTTACCATTTTCACAAAAGGATAATACCCATAAACCGAACTAATAACACAAAAGATTAGATAACAACTAATGGTGCACAAAAG
This sequence comes from Tanacetum coccineum, assembly GCA_026074375.1. NCBI lineage: Eukaryota > Viridiplantae > Streptophyta > Magnoliopsida > Asterales > Asteraceae > Tanacetum > Tanacetum coccineum. The sequence continues at coordinate 13,958 of BQNB010161952.1, read as the reverse complement.
TCGGTAAAATTATCCAAAACAGTCGCTTTTACGCTAGCGTATAGTTAGATTCTTTTACCACTCAAAAATTACGCTTAAAATCACATCTCAAAGTTCAAGTCCCGCAGTTCACAACACACACTGTACTACACGATACCATTCACAACATAATCCGTACTATACTATCTCAAATATCCTATAGCAACCAAAACTGTACAAACGCCAGTAAATACCCCAAATCCTAACCGAACCCGTACAATATCAGTTTGAGTATACTCGTTAGCAGTTAAAGCAAACAGTCATGTTACGCTAATTTATAGTTCAGTTCAGTCCAGTCCAGTACAACTGCTACTTTTATTTCTTTTGCTAGTGAAACCTCCACAACACACACTATACTACACGATATCGTTCACGACATAATCTGTACTATACTATCTCAAATATCCTATAGCAACCAAAATTGTACAAACGCTAGTAAATACCCCCCAAATCCTAACCGAACCCGTACAGTATGAGTTCGAGTATACTCTTTGGCAGTTAAAGCAAACAGTCATTTTACGCTAACGTATAGTTCAGTCTTGAGTACAGTGCCATATGATACTTTTATCTCTTTGACACTAAGGACATTATAACAGGTCCAACTATGGGGGTTCCCATTTGTGCTTGTGCGCAAACTAGATCGAAACTGACAGTACTAGACCGAATACCAAATCACACTAAGATTAAGAAAACCCTTTAGTGGGTCCATTTGGTTCAGTTTTTTAAGGGTTTGGAACGGTTTGAACAAGTTGCGAGATCGTCCACCTAACAGGCTTAAACAGAAACAAGAACTAATCGGACCGAGGACCAGGGCAGTAGTGCAGCTTCCAGTCAGTTTCTTAGGCTAGTCCATTCTTGGGTGGGAAAACAGTCGGCCTAGGTTCGGCCTAGTTTACTATACTGTTCATAAGAAATCCATACCATACTATTTCAAACATCCTACAACGTTCAGAACTGTGAAAAAGCCAGTCAAAATCCTAAAACCTAACCAAAAACATAAGTATCAGTTAGAGCATTCAGAACTGTGAAAAGCCAGTCAAAATCCTAAACCCTAACCAAAAACATACAGTATCAGTCCTTGGGTGGAAACAGTCAGGCCTAGTTCACTATACTGTTCATAAGAAATCCATACCATACTATTTCAAAGATCCTACAGCATTCAGAACTGTGAAAAAGCCAGTCAAAATCCTAAAACCTAACCAAAAACATATAGTATCAGTTAGAGCATACTCGATAACCATTAAGCACACCTACAGCATAAAGTCGTTTTACACCGGCCTATACGTCAGTTCAGTAGAAACAGCTATAGTTTAATTTCTTTCACCAATAACAAACTAAGCTTAAATCACTAGCTTACGCTATCCGCTTTCCAAGCTCATAATCTTAAAACTTACATTATAATCTATTCATCCAATATATCTAGCGACATGCATATTAGAGTGTTTACCTTTAACATTTAAACAATAAAAACAATGCTAGTTTGCTATGAGCGCTTAGCTTTTGGAATATGTTTGTACACGCCTATTTTGAAACGCAATAAAAAGAAGCTTTTATTGGTTTGTTGACCCTTAGCTTTTTACATCACATTACACTTCATAATTATAGATAGATCTACCCTACCAAATGATTTTACAAAACTAACAGCTTAAAATATTAGTTTCCGAACTCGTAATCTCATACTCCTATCTCTAAAGTCATTTCAATGTTTTTTTTAATGAAATCATGTACATAATTACATGTTTATTTAGCATTTAGTATAAGAACTTAAGGAAAATCTAAAAGGTATGGAACATGAAAGCTGAATCCAACTATATATAGAAACATAGATGGAATACAATGTTGATCCTTCAAGTTACTTGGCACACAATAAGCTTGTTTTGTCATCTTTATATTACTCTGATCCAAGACACATTGCGCCCTTACTCCTACATGTTAACTAGTCTTGCACTAACTGTATTTGTAATAAACTATGAGCAGGGCAATATGTTTCTAGGTAAGATGTGGTGATACAGCAACCCTAGGTCCGCTAACTAAAACCAGTCAACTATCATTTTATAAGGACACTAATAACCTTATCAAGGCTAGTTAAACAATTGGTCCTTTTATTCATCTAGCTATAAAAAAGACGATTTCCTGCTACAACTTGACCTCAGTTGTTATCATTTTTTTTTCTGAATGTATTGTTTATGCCAATTGTTATGATTGAAGCTGAGATAAAAGTTTTGTGACATCTTAACAGAACGGATTTTTACTAATATCTTAATATGACCCAAAACAAAACAATAAAAAAACTAACCTTGACTTTTATGAGATAATTTCTGGTAACTCGAAATTATACCACAGCATAGGGTAACTTCATAAAAGAAAATTCCTATCATCTTCATGGACATGTCTACCATATAATCTAGTAAACATTAAAACAACCTTCTGCGCTTTTCATTTCTCTTGACGATCTCCTTCAAAGAAATCCAAGATTTTCTCTGATGTCTGTTAGACCTGCTTATTTGGAGCTTCAGAAGTAGTATTAGGGGTTGTTGTCTTTCTAGCCGCTGATCGATTCCTATTCTTCCTCTCTGATTCTAACAAAGTCAATGTTGGTTTTGTCAAATGGGAAGCCGGACTAGATGCAGCATTGTCGTTTTTGACCTCCAATGTTTCACTTATCTCAACTACCCCGATATTGCCTCTGAGATCGTCTGCTGTGGTATGTATATCAGTAAATTACTTTATGACCTTTTAATGTTTCGCTTATCTCCAAAACACCAATTTGTCCCCCCTCCAAGTCATCTGCATTTGGACCAGATGCAATAGAGTCATTTTTGGTCCCCAATGTTTCCCTCATCTCAATAATACCAAAATTAACCTTGGGATTGTCTAATGTAGACCTCATTGGAGCTGCTATCGTATTTATATCCGAAGTGACATATGCATTCAATTCTTCATCAAAATAGTCAACGCCGCAGTCAACGCCGCAGTCAAAATCCGACAAGAAGATTAACAGCGAGAAGAAGATAGTTGATAACCAGCGAGAAGAAGATAGGTGTTTGATGAAGGAGATGGTGAGTGTTAGTGCGTGTTTTTTATGTGTGTGTTTTTGTGTGCGTGTCTTTGTGTGTGTGTTTTTAGATAGAAAAGAATCAGGTTATTTCTTTGGGAAGAATGTAGCAAATGAAAAATTGCAAATTGACCCCTCTGAATTTTGGATGTGAATTTACATAAAAGCCCTTCCGCTTTTTGTAAGTGTAAATTCATTGAAAGTCTAATACAAATTTTAATCTAATCTAAGCCATTAGATAAAAAAAGGAGGAGCTAATGAAAGGCTAAGATCCCTTCTTTCCTTCTCACAATTTTTGATTTTCTCAAATGAAGGTTTGTCTATATATATATATATATATTGTTCCTTTTATAATACAGTAACAAACACCATCATGCACGACGACTCCAAACCTGCTTGCATAAACTAGCATGATGCCCAACCTTACCACACTTACAACAAGGTACTCCCCTAAAAGGTATAAAACGAACTTCCTTATGGTCGTCCCTAGCAGGTGATATATCCTCATCATCGCTACCACAACGAGATCGAACATCCTCTTCTTCTTCCAGATGCCCTTCGCTACCACAGATCAAACAGTCAGATCGAACATACTGATCTTTTTCGCGCAGACGCTTAGTTAGGATGTCTAAAGTATTTTTATGGCTTTTTACTATGTCTGTATGGTAATTTATTTCTCTGAAAACTATCTTCTTCACTTCCAAAATCGGAAGATTAAATATACGACTTGCTACATCTATTCCTCGATGGTGAACGGTCTGGATAATTTCAAACTGCCCAATAGCCTTTGAAACTTGATAATCCATCATGCAACAAGCGATAAAACGAACTTCCTTACAGTCCCTAGGTATATGCCCATCATCGCTACCACAGATCCAACAACAAGATCGAACATCCTCTGCTTCTTCCAGACGCTTATTTAGGTTGCCTAAAATATTTTGATGGTAAAAAAATATGTTTGTATGGTAATCTATATCTATATAAACTAGGTTCTCCACTTCTAATTTAGGAAGATTAAATATATAACTTGCTACATCTATTCCCCGATCCTGAACCGTTTGTAGAATTTCAAACTGCTTAATAGGCTGTGGAACATGATTATCCATCATGTTCTATTCTATTATGCTTCGATAATGAAGAATGAAGAAGAAGAGTATAAACGATGAATGGAATATGTTTAGTTTTTATAGTCTTATTGTAGCCGACTCTATATTTAATAAAAGGAAACTAAAATTTCATCCTTAAATAAAATCATATATTCAAGGACTCAAATTTCTAGTTTCGTAACCTTTTGAAAGTAAATAATTGTTTTCCATTATAAACATATCTAAAGATTTTATTTATATACTAAACATTACTCATATACTAAGGGATAAATCTCAACCACTTATTTTGAACAAACTCAATTTTTTTCTTTTTTTCAAATATTGATATTTTTCTTAAACCGTTAACAAAATATATCATCGCGACGAGCGTTTAATTATCTATACAACATTATAAAGCATTTTCTACCCTTTCTTTAAAATAGTAGGAATTGAAAGTTAAAAGTATTTAAGGAAACTTTGTCAAGCAATTAAAAAACGTATGTCATTAATGGTGATATTTCAAATCGTTTAGTGGTTTAATGGCGATTGATAATTTGAATTGTAATTGTTAATGGTGATTGATAATTTGAATTGTAATTGTTAATTACATTGATGGCTAATTGTATAGCCTCATGCCTATATAAATAACTCATTTCATAATCGTAACCATGTCATTCAATTCAAGAAACAATAAGCTTAAACAGAAGAAGCAATGACCATCGAGAATAAAACTCGCAAAAAAATCAAACACTCCTGAAAAATCAAGATCGCTGGAAAATAAATACTCGCCTGAAAAATAACTTGCCGACGCTTGCAACTGCCTCGCCGGAGCCGATCGCCACCACTATGCACAAGAGCCGACCACCACCTCGAGTCAATCACCATAAACGGTATGAGGTTTTCTCTTACTTTTTAATAGATCTATGGTTTTTAAGTATAGATCTATGGTTTTTAAGTGTAGATCTAAGTTTTTACTTTTTTTGTGTTTTTTGAGCAGCCGCATACTACGCCGAAAAAATCATACTCGTTGGAAAAATCAAACTCGGCAGAAAAATCAGTCACGCTGGAAATAGCCACATCGTAGCCGTATTGCCACGCTGGAAACAGACGCGCTGACTCACCAGAAAAGGCACCCGCTGACTTGACGGAAAAGGTTGTCGCCGCCTGCCGGATTGCTACATGTGAATTTTTAAGAAATTTGTATATAAAAAAGCTTGACGAGTGATGTTTGTTAAAACTATATTCATATCTAATGTTATGTATTTCTTTTTAAACGCATGAATGAATAAAGAATGCAATAGAAAAAAGGACGGTGATGTGATAAATCAAAGAGACATGTGTGAAGTGATATGTTTAGACAAGATGGTAGATGAATACAATATCTGATGTGGTGGTTTGTGATGATTATTTTTTTGTATGCTGCAAATCGCAAGTGATAAAGTGGATTATTATAATAAACTTGATATGGTGTCATTTTTTAAAACTCTTATTAATCATAAAATAATAAAATTGTTGACTATTGTACCTTTTTATTATGCGCACAATAAATGTTAACGATGCCTACACACAATTTCGAGATCAGAAGAGTTCATCGAATTGTTCTCTTTTATTTGTCTTTGATTGCATTTTTAATCGTTAACCCCAACCTCCATGCAAAGCTCTTTTTGAAAAAAAAAATATCATTGTGTGTTGTGATGCAAGTTGTCCAAATTCAACTCAAAGCTCTTTCTGGAAAAAAACATCATTGACCTATCATATATTCTCGGGTCGACATATAAACCCAAACTCTGAAACCCGATTTAATTTGACCTCTTTTCACAGAAACCGGTTCAATCTGTCGGGTCGAACCAGGTTTCAAAACATTGCACGTGATACAAAATACCAAGGTTATAAATAGCGTGATGCGTAGCGTGGCGGCATGGCCACGCCTCAAGCCTTAGGAGCCTTTGCGAAGCCATGGCGTATTTCAAGGCGTGACTATAGCGGCAAAATAATAATTAAAATTTATATAATAATATCATATTTCATATACATATCGAGTTTACAAAAGGTGCTATGCATAAAAGCAATATGAACTTTGTAGTCTTCGTGGTCATATACTCACTAATACTTAAAATTGAGTTAAAAATTACTAAGCCAAAAAGAAATAGCCCAACTACAAAATAGCCCAATTTTTTTTCAAAAAAGCTTTTAAAAATGGCGCCACGCCTTGCAATTTAGCGTGCATTTGCGCTCCTTTTGACGCCTTGACTCACGCTACGCCTAACGCCAAGGCCATATCGTAACGGCGAGGTCCAAACCATCAAAATTTTATTATTTTTCGTTTATAGCCCATAAACTTTTTTTATCGCTACAACTATTTACCGCTAGAAATTTTCGCTGCTATACGTGGGTATTCGTCTAGTTATTCTATAAATGGGCACTTTGCTATACTTTTGAAAAAGTTCCTTTTTTATTTTATTTCACATTTTTTACGTGTTTTCATCTTTTTTTCCTTTTTCCTTCTTTGTTGAAACTCACATGATAAATAACATGTGATTAAACTCTAGTTTAAATATTCGAATACATAAACATGTAAAAAAGTGAATATAACTTTTTTAACAATATTTTAAATTTTTCAATGTTTTTAAAAAAAAAATAGGCATTCATAGCTTTTGAACCGTATATGACACATTATATGTTGGATTATAAATCGGTCCACTTAATTCGTCCAATTTAGATAAAATATATAAATTACCTTTAATTTTTCCAACCAAATCTCAATCACCATGTATCCTTATACCACTTTCATTTTGTAAATTAATAAGACATTGTTCTTGTACTTTAGACTTGAATGGAATAGTTTTCTAACTCATACTAATAGCGTTGGGTGTGATGGCTAAATACCTCATCGAATCCAACTTAGCTTTCGCCATTGCTTCACCACCGCACCCCTATGTTAGCCATTGTTTCGCCATTGCTTCGCCACATTCAATCTCGTTAGTTAACCAACGCAGAAAACGACAAAAACATTTGGAATACTACCGTTGTAAACGTTTATCTAAAAGAAAAGATATTTTTTATTCCACCATATTTATAGATATAGTATCCCGTTCACTTCATTGTTCAAACCCATAAATCATACAAACCTTTCTAATAATCCTCAAAAGACAAACTAAAAAAATGTCTCAAAAATCCAAATTGAGCAAGGATCATTTCACTTAACCTTTTTCTCAATCCCAGTCATACCACCACCATCCTCACAAAACTCAATTTCTTCATCGTCATACCAACAATATCCTCCTTTCGTCAACAATGTCACACCTCGTAAACTCTGGGTCAATATTTTTAATCCATATCTTATTATTTATTTTACTTTTTAGTAAAATTACTTTTTACAGTTTACTGAAGTGTTGCCGCTCGTTGCCGTTAATTGTTATTAAGTGTGAAACCGTCTTTAAATAAATATCCGTCTACGTGTCCAATGTAATTTATCATTTCAGAAAAGTATCTTGTATGATGTGATTTTATTTTTATTGGAAGCGTTTATTTTTCGTGTTTTACGTTTAATCTTTGCGTAACGTAACTTTTAAAATATCGAACTTCGATAATTCCCGCTATTTCAAAATGTGGAACAGTTTATTAAATATATCACCTAATTAAAACACCACTATGGGCGTAAATTACTTTTATGATCAACCATATAGGTTACTCAGCGCATATAATAAAACATGTACGTTATTTATAAACCCAATTCTAGACTACGTTTAGTCTACATGTTATTTTTGCACTTCTAGCATAAACAATAAGCGAGTAAAAGCAATGCTTAAATCATTGCTTATAATTTTCACGCGTGAAGATATTCTTAAAAAACTAAAATAAGTGTCTATTAAATATATAAAAAAATACACTAGTAAGATCAAAGCTTCAATTATTGTTCATAATTTGCACACATGAAGATATATTCTTACAAAGATTAAATAATCGTCTATTAAACATCAATATCTTGTATTTTTGTTCTTCAAGTATAAAAAATACGTTATTAAGATAAAAGTTCTAATACTTGCTCATAATTTAAATGCGTGAAGATATTCTTACAAAATTTTAATAATCGTCTACTAAACATAAATATCTCATATTTTTTTCATTTCTGATATAAAAGATACCCCGCTAGTAAGATCAAAGCTTCAATCTTGGCTCATAATTTATACGAGTGAAGATATTTTTATGGAACATGTATAATCGCTTATTAAACATCAATATCTCTTGTTTTGGCACTTCTAGTATAAAAATATGCCAGTAACATCAAGGCTTCAATACTTGATCATAATCTCCACACGTGAAAATATTTTTGCAAAAGTTAAATAATCATCTATTAGATATCTATATCCCGTATATTTGCTCATAACTTGCACGCGCGAAGATATTCTTACAAAACTTAAATAATAGTTTATTAAACATTAATATCTCATATTTTTGCACTTCTAGTATAAAAAATAGCTATTTTGATCAAATCTTTAATGTTTGCTCATAATTTGAACGAGTGAAGATATTGTTACGAAACTTAAATAATTGTTTTTTAAATATCAATATCTTCTATTTTTTGCATTTCTAATATGAAAAATATGCTAGTAAGACTAAAGTTTCAATCTCCTATTTTTGTACTTCTAGTAAAAAAAAACCCCGCTAGTAAGATCAAAACTTTAATACTTCCTTATGATTTGCATGCGTGACGATATTTTTATAAAACTTAAATAATTCATCAATTAAACATCAATATCCTATATTTTTGCACTTTTAGTATATAAAAAGCTAGTAAGATCAAAACTTCAATCTTTCCTCATATTCTTCATGCGTAAATGTATTCTGGCAAAACTTAAATAATCATCTATTAAACATCAATATCTCATATTTCTTATAAAAATATGTGAGTAAGAGCAATGCTTATAAAACATCAATATCCCATATTATTTTTGCACTTCTAGTATAAAAAATACGCGAGTAAAAGCAATGCTTAAATCATTGCTCATAATTTTCACGCATTCGGTGTAGAATAGCCAACTATCACAACTCGTATACAAACATATATATCATGGCTTGGAGTAAGACCTTATACTTATTCCAAGTGTAAAAAATGATGAGCCACAGGCACGCACACCTAGTACTTCATGTCCTTCAGTAACGTAGTACTTCATGTCCTTCAGAATCATGTGTTATCCTACATATAGAAATCAAGCCAAGCAATACGATCCATTAGCAAAGTGGAAATAATCAACGACATAAGTTTTAACAATCTGAGAAGCGATGCATAGTCACTTTCGATGAGCAAGTTGACATAAGATTATACATGGGTCGTCAAGTGGTAACTAGAATGCTTAGGGCAGAAGTTCAATATCACTGATAGACACAATTCTTCATAAAGCTGAACGAATGCAATGATCGTCATAATGTGTATGGCATCTATCATATTTTAAAATCTTGTTTAAGGCATGTTCCATGTTTAATACCACCGGATTTGGCATCGGGCGAAACGGGCGACGGCCCAAAGCATCAAACAAGTAGGGGGCATCAAATTTGTTGATGTTCCGGATAAATTATATATGCTATGAATATGGTGTTGTATGATAAACCGATGCCTAAATTTAGAAGAAATACACTTAACAAATAAAGGAAAAGGACACGTGAAGATCTTGCCGGAAAATAGTTCAGTTGACGAAAAAGAAACAAAAAGCGGAAAGAGAAACGTTAAAGATGAAGATGAAGACTCTCTTCTTTTGATTGCTTTAAAAATGGCCACGTGGGGAGAAAATCAGTAAAATGTGGAACTTTATCAAATGCATAAAAACATGGAAATCAATTAATCTACATTTAAAAAAAAATTACATTTAACTCTATTATCTATTACTATGTTCTTTTAGTTTTAGGCTTATAAATTTGAGTTTTGAGATTAATAATGGCTATGAAACATAAACGTTTACAAAAAATAATTTGAAATGATCTTCATGATTTATATATGTTTGATCAATGCTTAAACATATATCAATTATATAAGCATATGTATTTTATATAGAGTTAGTGAATCGGGTAAGTTGGTCGATTATGTATTCATATATAACTTTTTTATAAAAATGTATACAATAATCTCATTTGGAATGTCGGCCATGTAAAATTGTAATAATGTGTCAACTCATATTTGCTTGTGTATTTTATGCTAAATATAAATCTTTTTTCAATCGATAAGAACCGAGAAATAAAGATAATGTTTAAACGTCCATAACTTGTTACATATTTTATATAGTTATTTATGTTTTATTAAGTGGATGTGGACTCGGACGGATCAGGGGTCCTGTAGGGTCACGGGACACCCGTGGATTTTTCGATGTAGAGTTTATTTTTGAAAAAAACATTGATTTTTCTTAAATTCATCTTAAATTCATCTGGTGCATGGAATGTGTTTTGTGTGTTTTTGTTTTTTTGTTTTTAATAAAATCTTCGTTCTAATGTACTTTTTAACTATATTATACTATAGTTCAAAAAAATTTGTGCATCCGATCATATTTGATCATAGTTTCGTTCCTGAATATAAAGGTTTTATTTGCACATCAAATCTTTTATTGTTGTGTTTGTTTATAATACTTAACATGGGCATTTTTTGATAGGTT
>BQNB010161949.1:0-13219 GCA_026074375.1 Tanacetum coccineum | reverse complement strand
GGGTAAACCTGCACTTAGATACACTCAAATAGAGTGTACAACTAAAATGCAAACAAGATCTAAGCCTTTGAGGGCTTAGTCAAAATTTCACAAGCTAAAGGTTTAAGACAAAATGCCCTGGTGTTGGTACTCTTATATTAAGCTCAAACTTTCTAAATTTCCAAATCTATTTTATAAAAACTCATTTCTTAATGTTTTTAACTAAATTCAAAGCTGTCTTAAAAAGGTTTGAACAAAATTTTTGACTTTTGATAGTCAAAGTAGCTTAGTCCAAACACTCCTTTACCACTTTGACAGAATTGCGAAAAGCTTTTAAAGTGAAATCTAATGAACAAGTATTAACTACCAGATGATTTTTAGGTTAAAACAGGCTTAATGAACATGAATTAACAGCTGAATTTAACTATAAATCAAAGATTAATACTATGCTATCTAATATTTTTTTTGGTTTTTAGGTTTTTTAAACAGAAATTGAAAATCTAAGATTAATATCTATAAAACTAAAAACAGATGAAGATTTATAACTACTAAGCACTAGAAGAGATAAATAAGCACAAATAAGACAATAAGCTAACAAATTAATAAGCAATGAGACAAATAAGTAAAGATCTAAACTAATGAACTAGTAAATGCAAATTGTAAAAGCCATAAAAATAAAGGAAACTTACTTTAACCTCTAGCTAAACAAGAGGCATCGAATTTGGCAGCTACAAGCTCCCTAGCTTATTAATAAGCTAGAGTATAAGTCTATGGGATCTCTTCCAAGTTAAGATCCCCTTCCAAAAAGCTCATATCCAATAAGGTCCATGATAAATGTAAGTTAAACTGATTTAAGGTTTAGGTAAGATTAATACTGAATTAAAATAAGCTCTATTTCAGCTTATAGACTGAAAGAGCTTATGAGTAGCTTATGGCTATTAAGCTTAATAGTTTAAGGTGAAATAAGAGCTTATAAGGTAAATAATAGAACTTAAAAGAGATTAAAAACTACTGAATTCATTAATAGAAAACTTGATTACAATATTTAAAAGGAAATTACAAGATTTAAAGTAAAATTAAGCTAAAAATGAAATTAAGCTAAAATCTATCCTAAAAGCTACGTGTGTGTGTGTGTGAAGAGTGAGGCTCTATTTATAGCCATTTGGTGAAGCTTCCAAACCCTCTTGCCTTGCTCTCCAATCTTTCAATCTCATCCCTTGAATCTTCTAATCATTTCCAAATGATTAATAGCCGTTTGATCAAATTGTGTGCACTCAAGGATTGCCAAGCTGTCATTCCTTGATGTGACAGCTTGTGCTTCTTTTGTGAGAGAGTCTAGGACAAAACCCACATATATTTGTGCTTTCACCATTGCTACGTGGCTTTGAGCATGAGAGAGGTTAAGTAACTCCTTGATAAAGACTGATTTGACTCTTCATTTGTGTTAAGGAGCTCTTGAATTATCTTAATTGCCCATTGATTTTAATTTGCCCTTTGTTTTAACTGCTTTGGTGAAATGGGAGAGATGAATGAACAGTAAAATGCCCTTCGCGCCTTTTTTCCTTTTTATAACTGAGAGAGGGTAAAACGGTTTGAACTTTGGGGAGTTGGCAATTTGAGTCCCTCTCTTTCTCTTTACTCTTTTTAGTTATAAACTAGTTTTAGAATTTGCAAAACTGGCCCTTGTGGTTTATGAAAAAGGAAATGGGCTAGTGTTTTAGGCTTAAGGATCTGGGTAAGGCCCATTTGGGTTTAGGGACCATTTATGAATTTTTCTGAAAGTTGAGGGGCTTAAGTGGAATATTTTGGGTCTTGTTGACTTTTATTGACCATGGTTTGACCGCTTTGACTGAGGGTTTGACTTTTCCTGGCTTTGCTTCTGGTTTTTGTTTACTCTTCCGTTCTCGTGTCCGTGCTTGCTTGCTTTTGACTGTTTTCTTATGATTTTTGACTTATCCGTACCTGCACACACAAAACACAAATACAAGCATATTTTTGCCATTTTTGGGCTGTTTTGGGTTTAATTGGGTTATTTTAAGCATAAATAAATATGTGTATTTTACACTTATCAGTCTAGGTCGTCAAATGATTTAAAAATCTAAAGAGCTTCGACATACTAGTAAGGATAGATTGGTGGACTAGAATTTTAGCTGAAATTGATTGCTTCGCGATAATCTTTTGAATCCCTTTAGACAGCGGAAGGATTCTAGTGATACAAGGAGATAGGTCCGAAAAGGACTTGAAGCTAGTATCGGCCATTAAGATGAGAAAGTAACTGAAGAAGGATTATGTCACGTTTTTTTACAGATATAGGGGACAAATGATTGAATGTGAAGAGTATCTAAAATATTCCGACAGAAAGGAATTACACCAAGGTCTTTCCGGAAAAATTTATCTGGACTCCCTCCAACTAGAATAGTCGAGTTCCAGATTGACCTAGTGTCAGGAGCGGCACCGGTAGCTAAGACACCATATCGTTTGGCACCATCAGAATTGCAAGAGTTGTCTAGGAAATTACGAGAACTTTAGAGCAAAGGATTGATAAGACTGAGTTTATCACTCTGGAGTGCACCAAGGCTTTTCATTAAAAAGAAAGGCGGATCGATGCGCACACGTATCGATTATAGGGAATTGAACAAATTAACCAAGAACTTATAACCTCTTCCTCGAATAGAAGACCTATTCGATTAACAGCAAGGCCAACTTACTTTTCAAAGACTGACCTATGATCAAGATATCACCAGATAAGAGTCAAGGAAGAAGACACCCTAAGACAACATTCAGGATGCAGTACAGTCATTACAAATTCCTAGTCACCCCCTTTGGGTTAACTAATGCACTGGCTGTATTTATGGACCTTATGAATAGAGTATGTAGACCATACTTGAACAAGTTCGTGATAGTGTTCATTGATGATATTTCCATCTACTCATGAAGTAAGGAAGAACATGAACAAATCTTAGACACTATTTTGAGGTTTCTCAAGGACGAGAAATGGTACGCCAAATTATCCAAGTGTGAGTTTTAGTTTCAAGAAGTACAATTTCTCGGTTACGTGATCAATTCAAAGGGAATTCATGTCGATCCTACAAAGATTGAAGCTCTTAAGAAATGGGTAAAGATCACGATGAATCTTGTGACAAAGTTACTTAGGACGTTGATAGGGCGTGACTTGATATGGGTTATTGTCGATCGGTTAACGAAGTCTCTGCACACTTCCTTCTGGTCCGAGAAGACTACAAGTTGGATAAGCTTGCTGAGTTATACATTAATGAAATAGTACCAAGGCATGGAATATCCACTTCTATTATCTCAGATAGGGATAGTCGGTTCACGTCGCGCTCTCGGTGACGACTACAGAAGGCTTTGGGTACTCAACTTGATATGAGTACTATTTACCACCCACAGACGGATGGTCAAAGTGAGAGAACGATACAAACCATGGAGGTAATGTTGAGGGATTGTGTGATTGATCTAGGAGTTAGTTGGGATACACACTTACATTTGGTAGAATTCTCATACAGCAACAATTATCACACTAGCATCAATGGTGCACCTTTTGAAGCTTTGTACGGACGAAAGTATAGATTGCCACTTTGTTGGCTAGAGACGGGAGATAGACAATTGACAAGACTAGATGTTATTCAAGAGACTAATGATTAGATCACGACAATCAAAGAACAATTGAAGACAACTAGGAGCCGACAGAAAAGTATGTTGACAACCGTAGAAAACCTCTAGAAATTCAAATCGGAGACCAAGTGCTTCTCAAAGTGCCGCCGTGGAAAGGCATGATACGTTTTGGTAAGCGAGGCAAGTTGAACCCTCGATACACTGGATCCTTCAAGGTACTAAGTAAAGTCGGTCTAGTAACTTACCAACTTGAGCTACCACAAAAGCTACGTGGAATTTACGATGTGTTCCACGTCTCAAATTTGAAGAAATGTTTAACTGACAAAACGCTCGTCGTTTCACTAGAGGAATTACATATATAAGCCATTGGAATTATGGACCATTAGGTTAAGAGACCAAAGCATAGTCGAATTCCTATTGTTAAAGTTCGATGGAATTCACAAAGAGGACTCGAGTTTACATAGAAGCGTGAGGACAAGATCAAGCGCAAATACCCACACCTATTTTCGAGCGCGCATAATTGGCTAAGACGAACTAAATCTCGGGACGAGATTTTTTCTAACGGAGGGAGGATGTGACAACCGTCTAAACTCAGAAGAGTGACTGATAATAAATTATAACGTCTTTGACTAAACTTGCCTTTGTTAAGTTTATTTTATGCTTGTCGGGTCATTTTGTGCTTAGATTTTCCTTTTATTAAGAAAATTTGTTTATGAACGTGCCTTCGACCTACGATCCTAATAAACGTCATAAACAATGCTCAAACTATTTTAAATAATTAGTGTCACCCACATTTAAATATAAATAAATAAATAAATAACTTTTAGTCTATTTTTAAATATATACATTTTTTAAGTTACCTTCATCATTATTTTAAATTTACTGTTATGTCAAGGGATACGATGTGCCATTAGAGATATAGTTAATGTAATATTTTTGACACTTTGTTGTGAGACTTAGCTAAAAATGAAAGTCTAATTTACACAATTAAATAAATCAAGAGTATTAGAAATATGTATATGTTACAATATTAGTATTGTGTTATATGAAAAGGTGTAAAAAAAACATGTCTCACTTTTGTAAGTTGAGATTAAAGTTAGAATGAAATGATGATTCCATCGAGAAGTATGTATGTGAACCTCTTTTATAAAAGTTACGGTTAACAATTTGTTAACTTTGTACTAAGATATGTCAAAGTTACATGTGATTAGTTGTTGAACTAAAATATGATTCTTTATTAACTATTGAGTTCATATGTTACCAAGTTGCTTTAGTTACTTACATGACTAAAATAACATGACGAAAACTAGATGTACATGTAGTTAATTAACCATTTAAATGAAGACCATGTTGCTAAAATAAGCCTATTTTGTAAAACGTTGCAATTTAATAGAAAGCGTCGACATATTTATTTTGTTAAGATTTATAGTGAAACAAAATTATGAAGGTTTAGCAGTGTAAGCTACGGCATTATAATTGCACCCAAGTTGACGGTTTAATTTACGCGAGTCCGTATCGACCAAAGAAGTTCGTTTTGGATTCTGATGTTACGAGTAGAACTAATAAAGCCATAAATATATGTAATAAGTTTATTAGGCTGGATGGAGTGGTGGTGGTAAACCCACTTGACACGTCAGCGTCACATCAGCTTTCTCTCTCCAAATAAAACTCACCTTTCAACCGTAACAAGAAGTCACATTACCAATAAAACTCACCTTACTCACCTTTTTTTATTTAAATACTTTTATTCATAAACTAAAAAAATAAATATTTACGTAAACGTAAACGTACGAAATTAATAAAAACGTTAACTAAATTAAAAACTTTTATTCATAAATTAAAAACATTACAACACAGTTAAAAATCGTACATAGTAAATTAAAAACAATACATAGATTATTAATCTGTTTTGTATTCCGAATCAGTTTGCACTCCAAATTCCAAAATGAATAACTCACGTTCAGCTTCTTCTTTCTTAATTCTATCCTCCCACTCTTTTTCAGCTCTTGCTTGTTCTTCCAATGTTTCTCTTAGTACCTCTTCATCCTGAAGTAGTTGTTGATACTCTTTCTCAGTAAGAAATCCGTGAGTAATGGGAGATGTGGGCTTGTGCGTATTTTGTTCAGATGAGGAACCACCCTTATGGGTTTCTGAGTCGTGGTTGGGGGTTGTGTAAGGTTGTTGAAGGATTGGTTCGGTTGGTTTTTCGGGTGCCGAGGGATTGCTTTGGTTGGTTTCAGACATGGTGAGTTTTTGAAATGTTGTTTGAATGTGTGAGAAAAAGTTGTGAAAAGAGTTGGTATTTATAGTGGGAGAATGAAAGGAGTTGGTATTTTCAGATAACCAAACATATTTAGCCTCAATTTGTTTTTCTATTTTTCCTGCCTTTCGATACATAGCAAGATTTATCTCGTAATCTTTATCAGATTCTCGTTTCAAAAAAGCGTCGATTAAATTACGAGTCTCTTGTGGAATGTCATTGCATTTCTCGTATGCTTGTCTAAGATCTTGTTTAGCTGCGCTTGCATTGTCAAATTGCACGGCTAAATCCATCATCGCTTTCTGACGAACGCTATCTTCGTGAATTAGTTTTTGAACTAAAGCGTGAATTTCATCGACGGTGTGTGGAAGTAAACAAGCCATATTAATTTAAAAGTGGGAATAATTGTGTATAAAAATAGATGAATTAGTGGGTATTTATAAGTAAAAAGTGAGGTTTTTAAAAAATGAAGTATAGCGTAGTCTTCAAACATTTTTCTTTTTCGGTATTGATACAATTTTTTTCTTATTTAGGAAACATGAATTCTCTACCCATTTTTTAAGTCGTTTATGTATTTGTCATGATCTCATTATGTAACCAAATTTAAAAATTAATCATATAATATAATATTAACTCAAAGTTTTATGTTGTAACAAAAGTGACAACTATTGCAATTATATATCAAACATTGTCTATACACAAAGGCTTATGATATATGTACCCCCCCTAAATCACCATTTGTACCCCCCGGGTTTTTTTCGGTTTTTTTTGTATTTTATTTTTTTTTGTATTTTTATAATTTTGTATATGTTATAAAACTGTGACACGGAAAAAACGGAACGAAAAATATAAAGTTTAACAGGTCAAAAGTATGAAACTGTCAAAAATTACGGAACAGAAACTGATAAAAAACTGCGTTGCACTGTAAAAAAAAAGTACAAAAAGAATCTTTTATACCTTATTAGTACTATTCATAGGCAGGGGTACCAATAGGGGTACCCAAAAACAAAAATAGACAACCTTAAATATTGGAAAAAGGTAAACGAGTACCGTGATTTCAGTAAAGCATCACAAAAAGTATTATATAATGCTGTCATTCAACTACTACTACTATAAACTAAGATTAGGTGATGTTTGTCTCGTGCAATTTGGACTCATTGTTCTAATCTCGTCAATCATTGAATGGATATATTTGTAGGGCAAAAAACACAAAAAGGTATTCAACTTGGTGTTTGTTTTCAATCAAGGTACTTTATTTTTTTTTTGCACAAAAAGGATAACAACTTTTTTTTTAGTCAATTTAGGTTTTTTTTTGTCACTTCTCGTTAAAAAACTAGCGACCATTTTGTTATTTCTCTAAATGAATCTTTTATGAAATTTAAGGGGTTTTTTTAACATTTTTTTTTGAACAACAGCTTTATTAAACGACTAGCAAGGAGCTAGAATTAGACAATTACAAGATACGAGTTTTTAGCCAATCGATTCATTTGAACGAGGCTTTACATCTAAACTTACACCAATAATAAGAATTAGAAACAATGTTATCAAAAATCCTCGCCTGTGAAGGAGTATCCTTCTCGAAAAGAATCTTGTTACGGAACATCCAAACCGACCACCATAAACAATAGAAGATGCCTTCGAACACCGCTTTGAGATTTGCCTGAAGCCTAAGAGATACCAACCAAGTGTACCATTCCTCATAAGAAGAAACATCAACGTAATCCACATTCCACCAAGACGATATTTTCCGAGCCAACTGTCTAACCAAATTACATTGGAAAAAAATATGACAAGAAGATTCCGCCCCACTGTTACAAATAGGGCAAACTATCGAGTCAATTTCAATACCGCGACGAGATATATTCATTCTAGTGGGCAGGCCATCCATTTTTATTTTCCAAGCCATGATGTTCACCTTAAGAGGCACAGATTTAACCCATCTCGTAGCCGAGTGAATAACAGGAAAACAATTAGCATCAATCACTTGCCGAATAGACTTCACCGAAAACTCCCCTGAATTTTCAAGCGACCAAACGTACCTGTCAACAGCAGATGAGAGGGTAATCGTGCTAACCAACCTGGAGAGATTGTCGAGTTGAAATTCTTCCACACCACTTCTCGGATTCCGACGAAAGGAGTTAACTAAACTGTAATCAATCAGTTTCGTGTGAATAGTTACATTCTGATGCCTCTCCAACGCGTACAGACGAGGGAATACATCTTTCAGAACGCCTTCATTATGCCATTTGTCTTTCCAAAAACTAGTATTGTCTCCATTTCCTATCTTGATCCGAATATAATCAAATATGTTGACACCTTGATTCTGTAACTTCTTCACTTCCTGCACAATAGAGGTCCACGTAGATCGAAAACCCCTTCTCACATCAGTGATCAAACCCCCCTCAGGACCATGAATGGCCTTAATCACTCTAGACCATAACAAAGATTTATGTGCAAAAAATCGCCAAACCCATTTGCACATTAAGCCTCTATTAAGCGCATAAAGACTGGAAACCCCCAAACCCCCTCTTTCTTTAGCTGTGAGAACCTTGTTCCAATTCACCCATGATGCTTTTTTACTTCTAGGATCGTGACCATGGAAAAAATGACTCCGAATGGATTCCAGCAAATGGAGAACACTCGAAGGGACTTTATATATAGACATATGGAAGATCGGCGTCGATCCTAACACCGATTTAAGAAGAGTAAATCGACCACCAATAGATAACGTTTTTAACTTCCAATTCGACAAACGGGACTTGATTTTAACAATGACCTCTTTCCAAGCGTGCACTCTAGACATATTTTCACCAACTTTCGTACCTAAATAAAGGAAAGGAGTATTGAGAACAAGGCACCCAAGTTTAGAAGCCGCACTCTTAATTCTGTCAGCGTCCACGTGAATACCCATAATCTTGCTTTTGCACAAATTTATCCGAAGACCAGAGACACGATAAAAGCATTCCATCACATGAACAAGGGTGTCAATATTAGAATCATTCCATTGCCCAAGAAATATTGCATCATCCGCATAGAATAGATGTGAAATATTTAGCGATGAGCTAAGCTTAATACCAGTAAACATGCCCACGTCCACCACACGTTGAAACGATATATGTAAGCTTTCCATTACAAGGATAAATAAAAAAGGGGATAGCGGATCACCTTGCTTTAGACCTTTGTAGAATTGGAATTCCTCCGTAGGACTCCCATTGACAAGAATTGAGCCTTTAGACGAATTAAGGCAGTTTTGAATCCATCCTCTCCATTTGATACCAAAACCAAATTTTACCAATATATCATCCAAGAAATCCCATCGAACCGAATCGTATGCTTTCTCAAAGTCGACTTTGAAAATAAGGGATTGTTTTTTCCTCCTACGACACCATTGCATAATCTCATTAAGGATAAATGGACCGTCAAGGATTTGTCTCTCCGATATGAAAGCCGATTGAACCTCATTTACAATATCCCCAAGAACACCAACAAGACGATTAGTCAAAATTTTGGCGATAATCTTATATATACTCCCAATCAAGCTAATAGGGCGAAAATCCTTAACCATGTTGGCATCGGGATTCTTTGGGATCAAAGCAATAAACGTCGAATTACATCCCTTCGGGATTTCACCACATGTGAAAAAATTTTCGGGCCCAATAAGAGGTGAGGGGACATTTTTGGACATTTATGAACTTGAGGGACTGGAATTGGATTGTTGTGAGGTTTTGTCTTGTAGTGGTTGATTTATGTTGACATTGTGATGGATTTGATTGAGGCTTGACTTTTCTGGCTTCGGCTTTGATTCTTTGGCTTCTTTTTGCACTCTTCTGATTCTCGTGTCCGTGTTTGCTCGTTTTTGACTGTTTTCTTGTGATTTTAGATATATCCGTACCTGCACACACAAAACACAAATACAAGCATATTTTTGCTATTTTTGGTCTGTTTTGGGTTTAATTGGGTTATTTTAAGTACAAACGGATATGTGTATTCTACACTTATCAAAATTCCCCAAACTAAACGATTGCGTATCCTCACGCAATATTACATGCCTTATAACCAAATACCTCGAACCTTTCCCAAACTAAACCTTTGAAAACGATCCGGGTGATCATATTTGCCCGGTTTAATATACGTATTATATATTATATTATATATATTTTTGAGAGTGAATTTTCCTTAGGGATTTTTCTTAATTGCTCTTAAGATTATATTATATTGTGATATATTTTAGGTATACAAAAGTGCAATCAGTTTTTGGCGCCGTTGCCGGGGATCGAACCCGGGTCACCCGCGTGACAGGCGGGAATACTTACCACTATACTACAACGACTAGTGAAATTGAAACCTTGTTTAAGCTTGGATTCTGATTTGAATAAAGCAAAGATATTTTTAATAATCTATATCTACTAAATAAAAGCAATTTAAACAATTAAACAAATACGGTAAAATAATAAAACGCGACTAATAAGTAAATAAACTAAAATTAACCCCTAAAAAATGTAAACTAAAATTCTAAACCTAAGATAGGACAAAAGAAAATTTTAAGAAAAAGAAACACTATTTTTGGCTTTTTAGATTAAAAGATATGATTTTTCTAAAATTTAAACTACTTAAAAACTATAAAATTATTAAAAATATTAAAAATAAAGTCCTAAAATTTTTATAAAAATTATACTAAATAGAGAAAATGAGCAGAAATTTTATAAAAATAAAAGCCCTAATTTTTACTTTTTATTTAAAGACTAATTAAACTAATTAAAACTAAACCCTAATTATTAATTAAAATTAATTAAAAACTAATTAAAAATTAACTTAGGGACTAACTGTGTAAAAGACTTAAGGGCTAATGGGGCTAAAACGTTTAACAGGCAAGGATTAACTAGGAAACAATTGAAACAGAAAAAGTACAAGAATGGTCCCTGAAGACCTAACCCGATAACAACCAAAGTCCTAATAAGCCCTTGTGTAAGTTGAAGTTTAAAAGGCTTTTTAGGGAAAAATATACTTTTAAGAAAAACTAAATACCAGGACTTATAGAGGACACTAAAATAAGCTACTTTAATAAAAGGGACTTAAGCTAAAACTAACTAATAAGCTCTAAAACAGCTTATCAAAAAGCTGTTACAGTGAGTGGGGTTTGGGCTATGGTTTACTAAAACAGCTCTAAAAAGCTCAAATTAAGCTTAATTTGAAAAAGAAAAAGTGTTCTAAATAGCTTATGACTTGCTTAATCTAAAAATGAAAAGAAAATAGAGCTTAAATTACTAAAAGACCACTGAAAGTTATGATGAAAGTGACATACTCAGGAAACTAATCAATAAGCTCAAAACCAAAATAAGCTCAAATGCTCAAAAAGCAAAGACAGCAAATGAGCATTTGTAAACTTGACAAACAACTTATAAGCAACTAATTTAAGCAATAAAACCTACTACTTCAAGCTTAAATTTAAAAGCTAATTTCTATTGCTAACTGTTTTTAGCTTTTTGAATTTTTATGACTTTGACAGCTAAATTAAGCTAGGTAAATAAGCTAGAAAATGCAAATTAAGACTAAATCTATAATAAGCTATAACTAAACTAAATCCTACTTGAATTTAAGAACCTACAAACTATGAGTACCTAGCTAAAATCTAAGCTTAAAGTGACAGCAGTACTAACTGTTAGTTAGTACTGTTGCACTTGACACTAGTAAAAATCAAAAGTACAGGCTAACCTAGTGACAACCACTACCTTAATCACACTCAAATTGTGTGTATAAACACAATGCAAGCAAAATCCAAACCTTAAGGGCTTTGGATCAAAATTTCACAAGCAAGAAGAAAGGCACAAGGTACCCTGGTGCTGAGAGGAAAAATTAAGCCATAACCTTTTGAAAATTAGAATCTAACTTTTGAAATCTGTTTTCCTATTGATCTTAAGTGATATTAAAACTGACTCAAGTGTTTTGCACAAAAGCCTTTGACTTAATGAGGTCAAAGAAGCTTATTCCAAACACCCCTTTCAGAACTTGACAGTTTTGAGGAAAGCTTTTAAAGTGAAATCTAATGAACAAGTATTAACTACCAGATGATTTTTAGCTTAAAACAAGCTTAATAAACATGAATTAACAGCTGAATTTAACTAGAAATCAAAGATTAATACTATGCTATCTAATATTTTTGGTTTTTAGGTTTTTTAGACAGAAATTGAAAATCTAAGATTAATATCTATAGAGCTAAGAACAGATGAAGGTTTATAACTACTAAGCACTAGAAGAGATAAATAAGCACAAATAAGACAATAAGCTAACAAATTAATAAGCAATGAGGCAAATAAGCAAAGATCTATACTAATGAACTATTAAATGCAAATTATAAAAGCAACAAAGGAAACTTACTTTAACCTCTAGCTAAACAAGAGGTACCAAATTTGGCAGCTACAAGCTCCCTAGCTTATTAATAAGCTAGGGTATAAGTCCATGGGATCTCTTCCAAGTTAAGATCCCCTTCCAAAAAGCTCATATCCAATAAGGTCCATGATAAATGTAAGTTAAACTGATTTAAGGTTTAGGTAATATTAATACTGAATTAAAATAAGCTCTATTTCAGCTTATAGACTGAAAGAGCTTAAAATGAGCTTATTAGCTTATTGAGACAATTTGGCTTATTAAGAGAGCTTTTGAATAAAAAGAAAAGAGAGCTTATAAATGACTTAAACTAAATTTCATTAATGAAAGTTACTGATTAAATTACTTAAAAAAGGAGATTACAAAATATTTTAAGGAAAATTACATTTAAGAAAAATACGAAATTAAGCTAGACTAAAAGCTACTAAAAACCTAGATAGTGTGTGTGTGAGAGGTGAGGGCCTATTTATAGTGCCAAGCTGAAGCTTCTAGTCCTCTTGCCTTGCTCTCCAATCCTTCAATCATCACCATTCATTGTATTAATCATTGGATATTGAGTT
The DNA here is from genome assembly GCA_026074375.1 of Tanacetum coccineum. NCBI lineage: Eukaryota > Viridiplantae > Streptophyta > Magnoliopsida > Asterales > Asteraceae > Tanacetum > Tanacetum coccineum. The sequence goes on along the minus strand of BQNB010161949.1, from coordinate 403 downwards.
TGAGCCGTTGGATCACTTTGTGGACACTTGAGGATTGCCAAGCTGTCATTCTTTGATTGTGACAGCTTGTGCTTCTTTTGTGAGTAGTTTAGTGCAAAAACCCACCAATATGTGTGCTTTCTCTATCTCCACGCGGCTTGAGCTTGAGAGTGAGCTAGTGAGAAGCGTGATTTGACTATTCTCTCCCTGCCATCTTATAAACGAGCTCTTGAATTGACCTAAGCACCCCTTAATTTGAATTTGCCCTTTGATTTTGACTGTGGGTAAAGATGGGGACGACGGGTGAATAGTAAAGAGGATTTGGCGCCCATTTTTTTTACAGTTAAAACTGTTGAAACTTTGGTGAAATTGCAATTCTAGTCCTTCTCTTCTTTTGTCCCTTTTTCTAGTTATAAAATAGTTT